>RPOG01001164.1:155675-175862 GCA_008086565.1 Thalassoma bifasciatum
GATACTAAAAGGTGACGTGGACGGACTGCCGGTCACTCATTGGTCAGAGAATGTCGTCTCTGCAGCTTCTGACTCTGAACAAATCACTTACAAGAGGCAAAGGAATAAGTCAGCGACGGGTTTTTAATGACATTTAAACCTGACGGCACAGAACCAGACTGAATGAAGACAAAATACAGCCCTAAAATGCTCCTTCATGATTCCTAAAGAAGTTAAAAGTCCTTTTTAAACCAAAAAGAAGTTAGCAGCAAAGATAGTTGGCTTTAAAGAGTCTTTTAAATTAAATCAAAGTTGGTCGGTGCAGGAGCGATCTGTCTGCCACGAGAGTCTTTAAGCACCAATCAGTCCATTAATCCACAGGGAACCAAAAAGGAAAACCAGTTCAAAGAAGAATGATTGATCAACAACAAATCTCTGCTATACCAGGCCCAAAAATCAAAAATTAAAGTGATCTCACTGGATCCAGGGAAGAGTTGATGTCAGGAAGCAGCTCCTTCGTTTTCCTCCGCGTGCAGCAGCACCAGGCTGTTGTTTACCTCCGTTGTCATGACGACCCACATTGAGCCGCTGTATTATTTAATGAAATCTTTTTAAAGCTTTTTTTTTTCCTTTAAAGACCACGGTGGCACATATGTTAGTACAAAATGATGTTTGTGTGGCGTTATAGATGAACATGCACGCACTTCTGCGCAGCACTTTAGCGCAGCTGTGTTATAAGATCCACGCCCACCGTGAGTCTGTAGTCGGGCTAGAGGAAAAGAACCAAACCCAGGAGAGACGAGTAGAGGAGAGCTGGAACTGTAGAGTGGAAAAGAACCATTTGAGTCTGTTTCACCCTGAGGGAAACTGCTTTTTTTTACAGAACTTTATCAAGTCTGAAAACTCTGAGCTTGTTTTGTTGTTTCGACAGATTTCACCTGCAGGGACTGATCTGCTGCTCGGTTGTTTTTCTTGGACACAGCTTCACATAAATATCTGACAAGGATATTTATGAAATATTTCACAGTGATTCCTTAAGAGTTAAAGCTCAAACATGGGCCACACGTTTGTTTACTTACATCAAAGTTGTTTGCAGAAGCTTCTTAAATCTAAGTGTGAGTTTTCATTTTGTGCCACACATGGAAATATTTCTGCGCCGTCAGAGTTTTAACATGAATTTACAACACTGATTTTTTTCAGTTTCAAAACCAGACTGAATTTTAAAACAGTCAAATTTGGAGAACTGATTTTTTTTTTCTGCCTTTTCAGTGTAAAAAAAGTTGACATCCCTCTTTTTTCTGTTTCTAACATTTGATGCAAAAAGTTAAACACGTCAAAAAATATTCAGTATCATTTTTGTTAGGTGAAATTTTTGGAGAGTGTATTTCTTGAGACATTTTACTTTTTTGCGCTGATTATTTTGAATTTTTATACACTTAATGTTTTCTGTTTTCTGTTTTCACTGTTGAAAGAAATTCAATGTGAAAAAGTTGATGTTCTTCAATTTTAAGTTTCTAGAATATCAATATGATATAAAGATATTCAGAGGGACAATAAACATCATCTCACAAAACATTCAGTGAAGAAAAATGGAGTCTAAAAACATTCCAGTGTAAAAAAAAAAAAAAGACTTTTCAAAGAAATCCGTGTATAAATTTCAATCTTATAGAAAAAAAAGTGGATGTCTTGAGAAATTAAGTCTCCAAAAATTTTACCTCTAAAAAACATTTCAATGCTTAATGCTAAATATTTTTTTATGTTGTGAAGTTTTAGAAACTTAAACTTTAGGGAAATAAACTTTTTTTTACACTTAAAGAAAATCAAAGGCAGGACGCACAAACAAAAAAAAATCAGAGCTGGAATGAAATGAAGGTTTTTATTATTCAAAGTCTGATTGTGATGCTGAAAAAATTCTGTTTTAAATTCATATTCAAACTCTGATAGTTAAAAAAACTCTCACACATCCAGGACGTGCGTCAGAGTTTAGATTCTGAATAAAACGTCTGTAACTTCAGCAGCAGCAGACTGAACTAAAAATAAAACCTCTGGCTCTGAAATAGCTGTTGTCTGCCTCTTTTTTGGTTTGAAGCTGTAAAGTTTGTGTTTTGTTCTCTTACATAACTGTTCTGTTCTGTCGCTGCTGCTATAATTGTCTCTGAACGTTGTAATTATGTGACTGGTATGAACTTTCACAATCCTGAAGTCTCTGTTCTTTCTTTCTTTCAGGAGTTTATTGGACCGAGCGCACGCAGATTTCGACAGCATCTGTCAGAGCCTGGACTCTGACCCGGAGCCTGAACCACTCTCCTCACCACTTCCGACTTCTCCGCTCCGCAACTCCAACGCCAGTACCTCAGAAACCAATACCTCGGACCCAGCCAGCTCCTCCCATCCTCCCTCCTCTTCATCGCCCCTCACGTCATCGTCATCATCGACGCCCATGGACCTCAGCCAGATTCTTTTGAACATTAAATCGTGCCGCTGGAGGCACTTCAGACCACGGACGCTATCCCATCACCCCTTGGGTGGAGGAGACTTGTCTCGCAGAGGATTTAGGGATTTTAGCCGGACGGTGTCAGGACTAACTCGGACCCTGTCAGGAGGAACCAGCTCCCAGAACCGCACCGGCCCGACCCCCAACCCCGTCAACGGTGAGTTTTTCTTCCTGCTGCTTTTGCTGATTCTGTGAAAGTTTCCTGAGTTTATTCTGGTTCTGATGAACCCGTCAGTCTCAGAGGTCGATGTCTGTGAGTTAATTTAGTGGAGGCTGGCTGCCCTTTATTCGCTCTCTGTGTTTCATTAAAGCTGCGCTCACACTCACAGGAAGTTAAATTCTCAAACAGCTGTTTGGAGAAAGGTCAGGTTTTGTTTGAGAGGAGCTGTCACTGTTTGGAAACTTAAGATGGTTTATTTTTACTTTAACTGGAGTTTGGAGGCTGATTTTGCAGCTTTGGATTGTGAAGAGTTCAGTCATCGCTTGTTTACTCTGCTGTTGTCTCCTCACTCTTTTATTTGGAGGATTTAATTTCTTACATGGAAGCTCTTGGATGATTGTGATTGTCTTTTACCGAACTGTTTAGATCCTTTATTCTCAAATTTAAGGTTGAAAATCTAATAGCAGAATTGTGAAATGCTTTCCAAATAAAAAACAACTACTCAAAATCAGAAAATGTTTAATAAATTTGTGCGGGAGACGTCAGAGATCGTCTATTGCGTGTGAGAGCGTTTACGCTGATACCGTTTCTTAAACCCAAATGTGAATTTAGTTAAAGATAAAACACTGAGACAGTTTAAAGCTTTGTTCAGGCTGTTTGCTTTGATTTTGCACCATTAAATTGCAGATATTGGGATTTTAACATGCATCAGCCTTTTTTTTTAGTCAATAATCGGCCAATGATTGATCATTATACTTTTTATTTCGGCTCTAATGCAGGTTGGTGTCGTCATGGAAACCTAAACGTGCCATAAATCAATTTTAGGGCTGATAATCTCATTTTAAATAGTTCATTAAGACCAGGCATTTATATAGAAAGTCTTTTTAATGCACATATTTTTAAAGGCATTAAAACAAAGTTGGAGTTTGAATGATTCAAAAATTATGATATCAGTATTTTCACGTTTACTGCAAATGAATATTGGTTCCAAATATCGGTTATCGGCTTCATTGACGACGAATAATCAGAACTGTATTCGCCCTGAAAAAGAGCAAATCCATCTATCTCTACTCTGAATAAAGAGTTATTAGTTTTATTTCGTACTTTTGATAATTTATTACAGACAAATCATAAACTCAGAAAGTTGTTTGTGTTTTATTTGGGACTTAATCGAGTGACTATGCCGCCTTTTTTTAGAAATAAGTCTTTGTTTATAATGATTGTGAGAGATGATTAGTGCTATTGGAACTCAGAAAAAGAGGATTTATTGTATTAGTCTGAAAAAAAGTGATATTAAATATCTCTAATCTTAAACATGAAGTGATAATCAAGCTACAACTTCACATCTTTTTCCCTAATTTATAGTTTTCTTTTCCCAAACTTAGTCACTTCACTGATAGATTGTTTATTATTTAATGCTTTAGAAAATCAGAAACTGTTATCAAACTGCATATTTCAATAATTATTGTAAAAATATAAACATGAATAGAGGTTTAACTTCATATTAAAGCATGCAAACAGAAAATGTTTCATCTGTTTTCCACATTTCATCAGCAATTTGTGCAGAAAAGCAGCTAAATTTAGTATCTTTGTATGTTGTTTGTCTGTTTTTGGGTTTGAACATTAGTTTCGTCTCACAGCAGGGGGTCTCTGGTCTAAAACATTAATATTTCTGGGATTTTACACTGAAAAAATGAGCAAAGAAATGCTGCGCTACTTGATTTTTGTGCTTGTTTACGTTCATCCATGGAGGCTGTTTCTACGGTAGCTCAGAAGGGACAAACTGCCAAGATTCATGTTAGTGCAAACACGAGTTTGTTGTTGCTGGAGAAGTTGTTTTGATGAATGAAGTCGATAAATTGAGGGTAATAAATCGTTAAATTTTGAAACAGGATGTTGATTTTTGGGACGATTAAATCATAAATGCAGTGACGTGTGTCGGGTTCTTTGCTAAATAAACAGTTTTTGAGCTTTTAATAAAAAAACCTGCAGCTCATGTTGCTGATATTTGACGTGCGTCTGTTGATCCTTAACGGCAGGAGTGACAAACTTTTCTTAAAAAGAGACGCATTTGATTCTGTGAGGATTATTGCAGACCTATAAGATAAAGCCAAACTTGGAAAAAAATGTCATAATTTTGACGGCAGGATCAGGACATGAACTTAATCTTGTTTGTTTTAAAGACAATTGTAAAAATATTTTCAGCCCCAAATATCTGATCGTGCAGTGTGAACCATTTTTAAGCATCACCTTTAGTCTGGTTTCCTCTTGTGTAATTTTTTAAAACTCTGAACAACTCACAAAGCACATTTTTGGATCATAACAAATGCAATAAAACTGCTGTGAGAGTTGAGATTTTGCAAATTGCATCGAACTTAAGGTTCTTATAAAAGTGGCCTGTGCTCAATCTAAATCTGAGATGTTACCAGATTTGTCAAAGTTTATTTCAAACACCTTTCAGAAACTTTTAAAGCACACTAGGGATAGGCAAGGGCGTCAGTTTGCTTTGAAAAGTGTGGAGGACTATAACTATTTGCAAATGATTTTTGAGAGGTGCTGGGGATGATGACGACTACTTAAAGTAAGGCTTTATTAAAATGCATCTAACCTCCTGTTTGCAGTGGATCAGTTTCACCTGAGACTCTGATAGTTCATGATAAATGTGAAGATGTGTTTTTAATCCCTGTGCAAAGCGACCACAGTTCCTCTGATTATAATCTGGTCTGAGTATCTTTTTAATTTCAGGTGGTTATATTCTTTTCCTGATAATTTTCTGTTCAAAAATGCTTCAGACAGCGTTGGATTTCTAGACAAAGGTTTTAACAGCTCTTCAGAGTTAAAGGAGACTCGCTACGCGCCCCTATGTCATCAGTAAACAGGATATAAACAGTGGTGATTACTCTGAGACTGTAAAGGAAGCTCATCTTTCCCTGAAACAGAAGAATAAAGTGATGAACTATTTACCGCTGTGTGAACATTTCACTGACTATTTCTGCGTAAGAACGCGTTCATCTTTTGCTCAGAATCAGCGACTTATCACAGGAAACAGACACGACTTCGTTTTCATTTATCCCTGCAGCTCCAGTGTTTTCAGACGTTGAGCTTTTACAGAATTTAATGAGGAAGCAGGAAGTGGGTTGTTCCACTGCCCAAACTGGACGGTCATTGGATAAATACTGGGCTTTGTCCCGCCCATCAGCTCAGGTTCTATGGGGGTCTATGGGGCAGTGGGCGGGGCCTGACACTCGGCTTCTGCATGATGATTGGATGATGTCTGAGGCGAATCCCTTTTGGATTGACAGCGAAATGAACGAATGATCTTAAAGTATAAACTTCCACCGGATCGAAGTCTGTCGTTCTCTTGTTCTGAACTGATGCGGAGACTTTACCGAGCCGCAGAGACTTTGGCCCAATTCCAATTCCTTTCTTAACCCTCAACCTTAGTCGCCCTCAAAACCAAGTGTTCAGGTTTATCTTGTGACTTAGAAATGGGACACCCCTTAAATGCAAATGAAATTGTTGTGGACTGTCTGTCAGTTATTCCTTCGGTTAGCGTGATCAAAAAAATATCAGTATAAATAACACAACCACGGACATATTCAGCTGTCACAGCAAACCATAGTTTATTGAAAGGTAAACACCAGCTATAACTATCGTTACATAACTCTGCGGCTACAGGAGATGACATTAGCCCGGTCATCTTATACCATTATCGGCACAAGCATGTTATATAGGCTGTTATCTTGATAAACAATGACATTACCACGGAGAAAAATGACCATTTTGTAACGTTTACTAACTTAAACGACAGCAACATGGTTTGTCCGCACCGGACGCTATTGACAAAAGATCGTAAAATAAAAATAAATGTTATGCAACAATGAGGTAAATAATCCATAAAATGGGTCTAAACTAAGATAATACAATGGTTTTCGTAATATTTATATCTCAATTAACGAAGAAAATACATAATTTGTAGCTCGCCTTCTCTGCCGCTTTGGACGCCATGTTTATTTACTGAAAATACGCAATGCATTCTGGGTGTCCCTTAGTCCCAAGGGTGGTGTTGGAGAATCTCAGTATTGAGGGAGAAACAGCCTCAAACTTAACCCTCAACCTCAACTTTCTGAGAATCGGGACAAACTTACACTTTGAGATTGAGGGTTAAGACAGGAATTGGAATTCACCCTTTATCTTTGTTAAAAACATCTAGAAACAGACGGAGCAGAGCTCAGGCTGTGAATATGTGGCTGCAGAGGAAGCTGGTAGAAGTGGCAGCGCTGACGTTTAGTGACGCACGTTTTGAGTGTGTATGAAGGGTTAGTTACACATGAGGGGGCAAACTGACGCCTGGCAAAAAGTGGGGGGGACATGTCCCACCCGCCCCTAAACTGACGCCTATGGGGATGGGTATTGATAGGATTTTATCAGTAGAATAGAATTATTTGTTTCCTTATCAATTACTTCTGTTATTTTTTGTGCATTAAAGGCAGCTTTACGGATTTTGTCAAAAAATGAGTTTGAACCGTTCAAAGCTGAACATATCATATATGACACATGAGTTTCAAAGATCTCTATCTCATCAACATGATAAAAAGTTTCCTTTCAGACCTAAAAGTTCTTAAAAAGTCTTGAATTAACTTGTTTTTCTGGTTTTAAAAAAATTACTTTAAGGCCTTAAATTTGTCAGGGCAGTCCATGATTGTGACACTTTTACATTCAGTCATTAAGCAAAGAACACTGAGGATCATTTATGTTAAATAAACAGACAAAAAGTAAACCTGGATGAGTTTCATTAAGTGACACATGTTGTATTTTGGCAGCAGGATCGTCCGACCATGGACCGTATCTATATTTTTTTGGTCTTAAATTTCATTTAAAGTGGCATTAAAAAGATCTTAAAAAATCTTAAATTTGAGCTGCCAAAACCTGCAGGTACCCAGTAACAATATCATCTACTCTTTATTTTAAATAAGGGTTTTCTGCATCAAAATAATGTGTTTTTATGAAAGAACTGTACTTAAATGGTTCGCAAAACGGCCAAATGTGTCAAATGTGATACAAGAAATATATCATAAAGGAAATTATAAAGAAATATTTTGTCGTGGGTTTTGTTATAAGGGTTAATAAACATCTCAGTTTCAAAAAATGGAATTTCCTGACTATTGAACCACCTCAACAATTCTTGGTTTAAAAAAAACCCAAAACTTTTTCTGGAAGAATCCCTCCAAAACAATTATTTATATCAATAGATCGAAGTTTTTCTTATTGATTCTAACAAGTAGAACATGATTAATTTAAGTGACAACATTAATTTGTTGTAAGATAAAAGCTGAGGGCTGAGATCTTTATGGTTTTATTTCGTTGTCATCCCGCCAACTTCAGTCGAGGTTTAATAAATAAACGGGGTCAGCTTTATAGCATCGATTGTTTGGAGCGCGGCCAGATGGCGAGCTGCTCCGACCACGAGAGGATCCGTCTTCTTCTTCTTCTTCTCCTTTTTCCTCGTTGTCGTGTGTTTGACTGTACACAGAATAATTACAGAGTTTTCTTTGTAGCTGCTGTAATTGAAAAACGTCTTCATGCATAAAATGAGGCGAGCCGTCGTCCTTTAATTGATTTTCTGCGTGCGAATAATCAAAGAGGAGAAGAAGTGAGAACAAAAAGGCGTTTCTGTGTTTTTCTGTTTAAGCCTCTCGACGTGTTTTCATACATTAATTCCTGCTCCCGTGGTGTTGGGATGTAGAAATAGATCCATCAGACTTCACAAGTTTCTGCTCTGACGTCTAAAAATCTACGTGATTGATTCCTGTATCTGTAGAAATATGTTTTTACCTGGAGGTCGTGTTTGTAATTAAAGTGAAATGAGGTTGAAAAATATCTATAATTTGGTGCAGAGTGAAAACACAGACTCATGAGGAGGCTTCGCTTTGTTTGTGTTTATTTCAGTCTAATCTCAACTCTCTGATTAAAGTATTCACTGTTTCTCTAGAAAAACATTAATTTCAGGCAGAGAAACAGAAACTGAAGTTTTTCTCTAACAGCAACTTTTCTCAATCTGACGAAAAACTGAAGCTCGATTTTTCAACCATGACACAGTAAAAACCTGAGTTAAAAATCACAGAAAACACTTTTTTTCAGACTTCTCTGGACCAAAAACAAATTGCAAAGCGCGAGGGATAAAAATTAGGGTGAAAATTTTGAGATAAAAAGTCAAAATTATAAGATTCATGTGCTCGTTGTTGTTCCTTATCCCCTCTTCCTCCTGATTCTTCATTAAAACCCTTTAAAGGTGCATTTTTTTTAGCACTATCCCATAATACTAATCCACCAGAAAAGATAATATTTTATATTTTTGGCGTTTAAAGTCAGTCTCAATCTACCCAAGGTTTCTACCATCCAATAATTTCAATGTTTTCCCCATAATTTTGACTTTATCTTATCTTATTATGATTAAATTATCGCTTATTTTGTCATTTTATCCCATGATATTGACGTCTTTTACTCAAAAATATGACTTAAACGGGGCAAAAAACAAAAATTCTTAATAGAAGTTTTAAAAGTCTTGATTCTCAATTTTTTTATTTTGTCATTTTATCCCATGATGTTGACTTTTTTTCCCTAAAAAATGTGATTGAAACAGGGCAAAAAAACAAAATCCTTAGTAGAAATCTAAAAATTCTTATAAGAAAGTTAAAATTCTTGATTCTTAATTTTTTATTTTGTCATTTAATTCCATGATATTGCAGCTTTTACTCAAAAATATGACTTAAATGGGGCAAAAAAACAAAAATTCTAAATAGAAATTTAAAAATTCTTGATTCTTAATTTTTTATTTTGTCATTTAATTCCATGGTTTTGACTTTTTTCCTCAAAAATATGACTTAAAAAGGGCAAAAAAACAAAAATTCTACTGACTTTTTTTACTACGAGATTACTTACGACAAAATTAATTGTTTCTACCACGAGTTCAAAGTCAAAATTATTTTTTTTACTACGAGATTTCAGTAAAAAATGGTGACGTTATTAATTACGAGAATAAAGTTGAAAGAAATTATTTTACTAAGAGAATAAAGTGGAAATATAATGGAGGACAGGACAAATTATACTTTAACTTGGGTTTTACAAACAAGGAGATACTTTAACTTTTAGCACATCAGATTATAATATATATTAAAACACTGACCTAACCTTAACCCTAGTAAAATAATGTGGCCCTAATACTCCGTCCTAATATTCCACAAATGTAAAATAAAAAAATAGAATTTCCAAGCTACATTTATCAGTTGTTGTTCTTTTCGAAATATTTTGTAAAATAAAATGTAAAAAGTCTTAAAGCTCTGAGCCTTGAATCAGCACGAACAAGAGAAAACACGTGTGGATTTTTCCACTCCCAAACTGCAGGGGGCGCTGTATCACATACACAGGTCTGCCAGAGCAGTTAACTGATTTACACAATTCACAAAAAAATAAACACGATCCAAACCGAGCCAGGTTAACTGAACGTTCCGGGTTTTATTCATAAACCGTATCATCGAAGTGTTTTTCTGAACGTTTCTCCTGACGTCTCCTCTCTCCTGTTTCTAGTTTTCACGGCGGAGCAGTACCAGCAGCACCAGGAGCAGCTGGCCCTGATGCAGAAGCAGCAGATGGAGCAGAGCCAACAGCAACAGCAGCAGCAACAGCAGCAACAACAACAAGCCAACAACTCTGCAACAACCACCAACTCACAGGTCAGTGACACAGGAGCAGCACACGGGTCAAAGAGGTGACGTCCCCTTTTTTTGTGTCCGAACACATCTTTAAACTATTAAAATATAACATGTTTTTTTGTGTTTTGGTTCCTCAAACCCCCAAAATGTCAGGTGGTGCAACCGTCCTGACAAGTATCCACAGTAATTAAACTCTAAAAATTGAATGTCAGTTATTGTAAATGGAAATTAAAAATACAGTGGTATTATTTTATGCTTGAACCTTTTTGAATAAAACATTCTTTGCACAAAAAAGAATTTTAAAGCTGTTGAGAAATGTAAAAAACTTTTGTCCCGTAATTTTCACCTTGTCAAATGTCAGGGTGGTGCAACCGTAACATTAGACTTTTATTTTAAAGTGAAGAGAATAAAACAGGAAACAGGAAACTGCATCAGCCAGAGGAGCCCAAATGACATTTGTGACCAAGTGGAAAAGTTTGTAGATTTCTCTGAAATACTGATAAAAAAGGTTTTTTCACTTCATTGGTGACTGGAACAATTTCCATGTCAGGTGGAACAACCAATGTAATAATGTGAAATGTTATTTTAACATCAAATTATTTATCTTATTCACAAATAAAAGAAATGAAACACACAAAATGAAAATGTATGAGTCACTACAGACACTTGAGAGATACTTGCCAATAATTTCACACAGATTTTTATTGTCCTTGTATATTTATATAAAAGTATATAAACCAACGTGGTGGACTGTAAAAACCCACGAGTTTAATTTTTATGATTTTTAATTACTTGGATTTTTGAAACTTTACAACCAGTTGATGACTTTAGACAATCTTTTGTATTAAGAAGAGAGTCTTTATACAAAAATAGGTAAAAGTTTCTTGAAAAATTAAAATACGCTCAGCGTGTTCGACACTTTTCGTACTTTTTCACAAAGTTTTTTTCTTTCCGTGTCTGGTTTCAGGCGCTGGGGTCCAAGACTCTGGACCAGGCCAGCGCTCAGTTCGCTGCCTCGGCTCTCGTCACCACCGACCAGCTGCTGACCTTCAAGTCCAAAGAGGAGCTGGTGCTGCCCAGCGGCGTCAACGGGGTCATGACGGGCGCAGGTGACTCATTCACACCTGTGGTTTTTGTTAATGAGCTCAAGACTAAAACAGGAGCTAAAGACTTGATTTTAATATTTAATAATTTTTAATCAATCACTGAAAATCTTCAACCTTTTTCAAAGACAGTTCACGTTTTTAATCTGTGTTTTTGTTGTGTTCTTCCTCCTCTATCTCCCCCATCAGGCGTCTTCAAAGGCCTGCACCTCTCCACCACGGCGCCCGCCCTCCACCAGACCAACCAGACCACAAACACCGCCGCCGCCGCCTCCGTGGCGCAGACCTTCCTCCAGCCCACCTCCATCTCCTCCACGCCCTCGCCGGTCAACGCCGTCCCCACCTCCCTCACCTCCACGCCCAGCGCCCACGCGGCCGCGGCGCTGGGGATCCTGGGATGCGGCCCCGCCAACGCCACCCCCGCCACCACTCAGGTCCTCATCGGGAACAACATCTGTCTGAGCGTGCCGTCGGCCGCCAGCCTGGCCGGACGCCACATTCCCCGGACCCTCGGCAACGTGCCGCCCTCTGCCTTAAAGCTGTCCGCCGCCACCAACCTGCAGATGCCCAAAGTCTCCGGAGCATCGCCCATGGACCTGGGCTCAAGGTGAGGGCGGGGAGGACGGGGGGGGGGCGGGGAATTCTGATTCCAACAAACAACAACATTTCTATGAATCTATAACTAAGTTTTCATAAACAATCGACCTCATTCTCATTCACAAATAACTTTATTCATGTCATCTATGACTTAATTCTAATAAATTTATGACTTTATTTTCTTACATTTGTGACTTAATTCCACAATAACCTCATTTTCATAAATGCATGATCTTATTCTTGTAAATTTAAGACTTTATTATCGTTAATCTGTGACTTAATTATTTTTAATTGACGACCTTATTCTCATAAATCCAGGACGTTATTCTCAAAAACGTTGGACTTTATTCTTGCAAATTAATGAAATGATTTTTGTACATAATCAGCGTTATAATCTTTAATTTATGACTTTATTCTCATTAATTATCAGCTTTATTATCTTTAATTTATTACTTTATTCTCATTAATTATCAGCTTTCTTATCTTTAATGTATGACTTTATTCTTATTAATAATCAGCTTTCTTATCTTAAATTTATTACTTTATTCTCATTAATTATCAGCTTTCTTATCTGTAATTTATGACTTTATTCTTATTAATATACTGCTTTATTATCTTAAATGTATGACTTTATTCTCATTAATAATCAGCTTTATTATCTTAAATGTATGACTTTATTCTCATTAATTATCAGCTTTCTTATCTTTAATTTATGACTTTATTCTCATTAATTATCAGCTTTATTATCTTTAATTTGTGACTTTATTCTTATTAATAATAAGCTTTATTATCTTAAATTAATGACTTTATTCTCATTAATTATCAGCTTTATTATCTTAAATTTATGACTTTATTCTTATTAATAATCAGCTTTATTATCTTAAATTTATGACTTTATTCTTGTAAATTAATGACCTCATTCTCACTGGTAATTGATTTTGTTCTTGTTAATCTTTGACTTGATGGACATAAATCTACGACTTTATTCTTGTAAATTCACAACCTTATTTTTTGTAAATCAATGACAGTGTTCTAATAAGTTTTTGACTTTATTCTTGTTAATTGACGACCTTTTTTTTTCATAAATTCATGACTTAATTCCAATAATATTAATTTTTTTCTTGTTAATTTTTGTCTTAATTCCTGAGTTTCTTTCCTTGTTTGAGTCCAGTTTTGATCTTTTTTTGTTGTTGTTGTTGAAACACGGCCCTTAGTTGTATATTGTATGGTTAACCTTCTCTCTCCATGACATCATGATGACATCATCCTGTGTGTCTCCGCCTCTCAGGGATAATCACGACGAGGAGAAGCCAGCACTGAACAGTTTAGCAGACAACACAGTGGCCATGGAGGTGACGTAGTAGCGGTGCGGCGTCCGGAGGAGTCCGCTCTGTAGGTGCTGTGCATCGTAGCATCGGGAATGCAAAGGGACGGCAGGACTCTGACGCAGACTGACCACAGACACCACCACGGCGGCGGCGGCGGCGAGTACGACGACAGAAACGGGAGCCCGCCGCGGCCGCCACTCGCTTGCAATTCTCATCTCTCATACTTTTTAAACCTTTATTTTTGTTCTGCTTTTGTTACTGTTCAAAGTACAAGATCGACATGTGTAAATTATGAATATGGCAAAAATTAGTATCTGTACAGTAACTACATATTTGTAATATCCCCCTTGTATATATATTACTTGAATACAGAACTGTCCATTTGTGATGTTTTGCACTTGGGAGTCAAACTTAAAGGAAAAAAAAAGATTAGCCAAGTAACTTGTGGCGAGTGTGAGAGATGTGGGAGTTGTATAGACAAAGAGTTTTTATCACATCATGTGCATGGTGCGGAGCCTGCTGTTTTTATCTATTTATTGTGCTGTGTTTACAGTTTTTTTGTTTTTTGGGTTTGTTTCGTTTCTTTTTTTATTTGTACACTGTACCTTCGTTGGTTCCTGTGCTGTAGTAAATGTTAGGTAGCTACGGACTCCTGGGTATTTTTGTATATTGTGAACACAAAGCAGGTCCCCCACCCCCTCCCACCACCACCACCACCCCTGTCACCACCACCCACCCACCCACGTTTCTTTCTGTGCTTCTCTCTGTGGATCATGTGAAAATCAAAGGTGACGTACGTACACACCAGGAGAGCCAGGAGGAGGAGGTGGAGGAGGAGGAGGAGACTGCGGTTCACGTAAAAGAAAGGGGGGGGGCGCTCTTTCTTCCTCTCTTTCTTCCTGGGAGCTTCCATTAACATTATCCCAAACACAAGTAACAAAACAGGGATGAAGTCTCTTCCCAGAAGCCTCTGCTGCTTCGGATTAAAGCACTATTTTTTGTGATGTTTCTGTTTTTGTTCATGGTTTTTTGATAAATATCAATGCTGCTTTTGTATTTTTTNCACTTTTTTCTTTCTTTTCTTTTTTTGTTTTTTCTTTGAAAAAAGAATCTCCAGACGGCTGCAAGGCCAAAAACCACAAGTATTGGGTGCCTTCCTTTGGGGAATTTAATGTTCTCTCTTCTGTGAAGAGTTAGGCACAAAGGCAGCATTACTTAGTAGTGCCTCTCGTCTTTGTCTGAATCTGAATGCCCAGTCCAATGGCAGGATATATCCTTGAGGTTTACTTGTCCCACCTGGAGGCTGAAAAGACTAAAAAAATGTGACAGAACTCTCACTAAAATAAGACAATAAAGCCCAGGGCATTAAATGTGAAACTGTTCTGACTCTGCTCTCTTCTTTTTACTTCACTCCTCTGAGTCTGAGAGGGAAGAAATAAAGGTTACACGTGGTTTTAGAGATAAAGAATTGTGTTTTTGAGTCCGATCCTCATTTAAAGAACATATTGAAATGTTATTCTTTTATTATCCTGATTCACCGACCTGTCAGGAGACGAAGATCAACTCCAGATACTCGGTCGTTCACCTCTTTCTGTTGCGGTTGCTGGGGTTGAGAATTTTATTTTGGCCCATAATGGGTCCAAATTCTGAGATAATTCTGATGTAAAAATCAAAACTTTGAAGTAAAAAGTCAAAACTTTGAGGTAAAAAAATCAAAACTTTGATGTAAAAAGTCAAAACTTGCAGGAAAAAGTCAAAATTTTGATGTTAAAAGTCAAAACTTTGAGGTAAAAAGTCAAAACTTTTATGTAAAAATCAAAACTTGGATGTTAAAGTAAAAACTTTGAGGTAAAAAGTCAGAATTTCAGGTAAAAAGTCAAAACTTGCATTAAAAAGTCAAAACTTTGATGTTAAAAGTCAAAACTTGGAGATAAAAAGTCAAAACTTTGATGTAAAAAATCAAAACTTAGATGTAAAAACTCAAAACTTTAAGAAAAAAAGTTCAAAGTTGATCACAAGTTTATGTGAGATAAAATAGTTAAAGTCAAACTTTTTAGAAAAAAAGTCCAAATTTGGAGAAAATCAAATTTCTAAAAAAGGAAGTTGAGATAAGAGAAAAAGTGGAATGAAGTTAAAGTAAAAGTTGAAAATTAAAGGATAAAAGTCAAAATTCTGAGATAGTTGAAATTAGAGATAAAAATTAAAATTCTGACATAAAAAGTCAAAATTTTAAGAATCAAAAAATTTAATATGAAATGTTTTGTTGTTTCAGAAAACAGGAAAAATTAGAACAACTTTCAAATTTTTTTGCTTAACAGTCAAAGTATTGGGACAAAAAAAATCAAAATTATAAGATAAAATTTGTTTTTAGAGGAAATTATTAAAATACTGAGGAAAAAAAAGTCCAAATTTTGAGGCTATAACTCAGTCATGAGATCTGAAGTCCATGTTTTTAGATAAAGAAGATAAAGAAAAAGATTATGGAGAAACAGTTTAAATTATGAGAAAAAAATCAAAAAGTTGAGCTAAAAAGTCGTAGTTATGAGCAAAAGTCAGTTTTATAAGAAGTAAGTTGTGATTTTGCCTTTTTTTCTCATAACTTTTACTTTTTATCACAAAATTTTGACTCCATGTGAGCATTTAACAAAACTTTACCAAAGCCAGTTTTCCATTTTCTATATTCAAACCTGTGGAAATGGATTTTTAATAAATTATTGTTTAACTCATAGAACATTTTCACTTCAAACAGTAAAGGAGAGTTTTAAATAAGTAGAGAAGTTTTATCCACAGAGTAAAATCTCTGTAGTGTCACATGTTTCTTCTCCACGGAAACTTTCTGCAGATTTGCTGCAGACTCAGATTCCTCTGCAGATCCAGACACACACACACACACACACACACACACACACACACACATGCAGCTGTTGAACACCCCTGGATCAGATGTCATGGAGGGAGGGGGGAAAAGGCCGGAGCCAAAGCGTTAACGCCGTCGTTTCCCAGACGACAGGTGTGTTTCTGGAGCTGGTGGTGACGGACGAACTGTGAAAGGAGACTCAGCTTCAGTTTCATCTGCAAAGATACAAAACTGGTTTTAGGAAAAGACAGAAAATAACAAACTCGTACGATTGAAGAGGCTGTAAAAGCAGCTCAAGTCCTGTTAGACTGAAAACAAGCGTCCTCTTTTACCTGGACATGTTTCTCCCATTCTCCAAATGTTGTTGTTCTATAGATCCTTCATATTTATAATAAAGCAAAGCTGTACTGAGCTACAGACATTATTCTGATTTACCAACCTGTCAAGATAAAAATCACAGACACACTGGTGTAACCCTCTGTCTGTTGTAGTTGCCACGGTTAAAAATTTTATTGAGGCCAAAATTGGATCATTTTTTGTAGGAATTGGTCCAATTTTGGAGATAAACAATCAAAACTCCAAGATAAAAAGTTGAAATTGTGAGATGAAAAGTCAAGATTTTGAGATAAAGTCAACATTTTGAGCTAAGAAATCAAAGTTTTGAGGTGAAAGTCAAAAATTAGATGTAAAAAGTCAAAAATTTCGGGTAATAAGTCAAAGTTTTGAGGTAAAAAGTCAGAATTTCAGGTAAAAAAAATCAAAACGTGCAGGAAAAAGTCAAATTTTGAGGTAAAAAGTCAAATTTTGAGGTAAAAAGTCAGAATTTCAGGTAAAAAGTTAAAACTTTGATGTTAAAAGTCAAAACTTTCAGGAAAAAAGTCAAAACTTCAATGTAAAAAGTCAAAACTGAGGTAAAAAGTCAAAACTTTGAGGTAAAAAGTCAAAACTTTGATGTTTAAAGTCAAAACTTTAGTTTAAAAAGTTTAAACTTTGAGATAAAAAGTCAAAACTTTGATGTAAAAAGTCAAAACTTTAATTTAAAAAGTCAAAACTTTGAGGTAAAAAGTCAAAACTTTGATGTAAAAAGTCAAAACTTTAATTTAAAAAGTCAAAACTTTGAGGTAAAAAGTCAAAACTGTGAGGTAAAAAGTAAAAACTTTGATGTAAAAAGTAAAAACTTTAATTTAAAAAGTCAAAACTTTGAGGTAAAAAGTAAAAACTTTGATGTAAAAAGTCAAAACTTTAATTTAAAAAGTCAAAACTGTGAGGTAAAAAGTAAAAACTTTGAGGTAAAAAGTCAAAACTTTGATGTTAAAAGTCAAAACTTTTATGAAAAAAGTCAAAACTTTGAGATAAAAAGTCAACGTGATTACGTCACACGCACTGACGCTGCTCGGATGCTCATGCGCGTACGAAAGAACGAGATCAACGTCACCATCACCGTCACCACCGTCACCATGGCAACAGCCTGTCTGAATTAGCCTCCTTCACATCAGGTGAACAGTTTTACTGTTTTCCTGCCAGGTGAGCACAAATATTAGAGTTTAGTGATTAGTTTGATGTTTTAATTAAAGGTTAATGATGTTTGTTTGAACATAAATGTTTAAATATGAACTTTTTAAAGCTGGATGATAATCGCGAGTTAGCCGCTAAATGATAACAGAGAATTAAATCATGTTTAAACTGTGAGAATTTACTAATTTATGTGTTTGTTTCATATTTTAAAACACTACATAGAGTTGAACTTTTGCTGAGAGAAAAGAGCAGATGTGATAAAGCAGCAGACAGACTGTGAAAACTGTCTAACATGTTTTAATGATAATTTCATTTCTTTACTGATAGTTTTCACCTGTTGGTTTCATTGATTTCCTGATTTCACTGTTTTTTTCTGAGTTTTCACTCATAGTTTTCACTGTTTTATTGATAGTTTTCCTAAAAACGTGGATGAACCCGAGCAGAGACCAAACAGCTTCAGGTCAGTAATAAAGAGAAACTTTGTTTTCTTTTTGTTTTTTTGGGTACCTAACTTTATTTCTTTCACTGAAAGTTTTTCTTTTATCTTGGACTGAAAAATACTGATCTGTGGATTAACACAACTTGTGGAAGGGTTGATAATTGGTTCATTATTTAAGAGCCAATGACTAAATCAGAGGACTTACATATATATTTTTAGTAGTAATAGTAATTAAACTCTAAAAATTGAATGTCAGTTATTGTAAATGGAAATTAAAAATACAGTGGCATTATTTTATGCTTGAACCTTTTTAAATAAAACATTCTTTGCAAATAAAAAGAATTTTAAAGCTGTTGAGAAATGTCAAAAACTTTTGTTCCGTAATTTTCACCTTGTCAAATGTCAGGGTGGTGCAACGGTAACATTAGACTTTTATTTTAAAGTGAAGAGAATAAAACAGGAAACAGGAAACTGCATCAGCCAGAGGAGCCCAAATGACATTTGTGACCAAGTGGAAAAGTTTGTAGATTTCTCTGAAATACTGATAAAAAAGGTTTTTTCACTTCATTGGTGACTGGAACAATTTCCATGTCAGGTGGTACAACCAATGTAATAATGTGAAATGTTATTTTAACATCAAATTATTTATCTTATTCACAAATAAAAGAAATGAAACACACAAAATGAAAATGTATGAGTCACTACAGACACTTGAGAGATACTTGCCAATAATTTCACACAGAAAAAATAACAGGAACATATAAATATATTTTCATATATTTGGTTGCACCACCTGACATTTTTGGGTGCTCAAATTAAAAATACTAAAAAATAATGAACCTAAAAACTTTGAAATGTTGGTTAACTACTGAAATCTGTTAGAAAACATAATTCTTCTCTCAGAAATATGTTTTTATCCATTTTCAAAGAACTTTTTAAAAATACGTTTTTAGACCCTCTATGTGTCCCGAGAAACTTTCTTCTGAATCCGTTGAACTATCAGCTCACGCAGTCTCTCACAGAAACAAACAAATATTTATCATAAAACAACATTTTTCAGAGTCAGTTTCTGAGATTTTCCCTCACACACTCGTTCACTCTTGTTCCTTTAGGACGACCACACACGTTCTTTCTCCACGCTCTTTGTCGTGGTCGACCCTCGGGATGATGCGCTCGTGTTAATCTGAAGGTCGTTTCCCGTTGAGGAGGAGGAACAATCAGCGGTGTGACACGGAGAGGAGGAGGAGGAGGCGGCTCCGGTGAGGATCACACGGCCTCTCCTCATTGTTGACACTCTGTCATTGCGGCGCTCGGCTGCTTAGCAACAAAATCCTGGCAGACGTTTTTCCAATCTTGTGCGGGGAGGAGAAGCCCCGCCCCCCCTGCGTCCCTGGAGGAAAGGAAAGGTCACTCCACTCCTCGCCGTGTCTTTTCTGAAACTCTGCTGTTTGTTAGGGGGAGGAGGAAACGCCGAGTGACGAGTGGAAGCTCTTTGCTGTCTAAAGACTCCAGAGATCGAACGCCGGGGGGGGGCGTGTACGACCCGATCGATGATGGCGCACTTTCCTCATCTGGTCTGAGTGTGACCCCTGACGGCGGCTCATTGTTGAGAGCCGAGGCCCCGCGGTCTTTCCTCTCTCTTCATGTGAGCGTCACAAACCGGGTCATAGTTTTATATTTGAGGCTGTTTTTACTCAGGTTTAGATGTTTTGATTCTTTGCAAGTTAAAAGAATAATGTATATTCTGTATATTTGGGTAAATTATTTTGTATTTACTTACACTAATGTCCCTTTTCCACTGACCCGTCTCAGTCCTACTCTACTCTCCTCTACCCGGTTTGTGTTGTGTTTCCATTAGCGCGGTACTACGCGTCAGACGCCAGTTTTTAGTACCTACTCTACCCTGGTTCTAAGAGAGTAAAGCTGATACTAAAAGGTGACGTGGACGGACTGCCGGTCACTCATTGGTCAGAGAATGTCGTCTCTGCAGCTTCTGACTCTGA
>RPOG01001165.1:0-133865 GCA_008086565.1 Thalassoma bifasciatum
AGGTTGTCACTGTCAGACCTGCTCTTCTCTAGCCGGTGGGGACAGGAGGCAGACTTTGTTCCTAACTCTTGCACCAACTTCCGTTAGGGACATTGTTAAACTTGAAGAGTACATTCTTTCTCCTACAACCCCACGTTAAAGTTCAAGGCTCTGAGAAGAAGTGCTTCTCGAGACCACCAGGTGTCGATCGCCATGAAGTGGGGCTGGGTGCTTTTGGGGGTCTTCCTATCTCTGGGGACTCTGTCCTGGGGAGAGAAAGGCTTGGAGATCCCTGAGTACGATGGCAAAGATCGCGTCCTCGACCTCACCGCCAAGAACTACAAGTCCATAATGAAGAAGTACGACGTGATGGTGATCTACTACCACAAACACGTAGAGGGGAACCGCAATGCCATGAAGCAGTTTCAGATTGAGGAGCTAGCTCTGGAGGTGGGTCCCCGCCAAAGCATGACAGAGTGAATGGATCTGTGGCTGACGTAGGGGAAAGGGTCGAGGTGGGAAGGAAGAGGGGAAGGAAGGTTTCACATGGAGAATTTGGCTCCAGGTTGGGATTCCTGGATGTACTAAGCGTTTCAGATACGTGAGGTTTGTGGTTGTTGACAGGTGATGAGGAAGGTAAACAGATCATGTGGAAACTCCGGAGTGAGGTGGGATTCTTGGACCTGATATATATGATGAGAGGGAAAAGGTTGGAGGATGAGGAAGGATAGGGAACCTCTCTTGGTGCCACTCTGAAACTTTTGGCAACTCTGCTTCTTTGCTGTTGAGAATCCCTCTAAGTGGACGTGTTTCTAGCTTCATGTGGTGAGTTCTTGGGAGTGTAGAGGTACGACACCTTTGCAAGAGTCGAACCTGTTTCTCAAACTGACTTTATGAATTCATGACAACTTCTTAAACATGTATATATCCAAGATTGTGGAACGTTATGGCTGCTTTTGAAGAAGGACTGTCCAAAACCCTCTTGTTGTTCAAGAGGGTAGCAGGCCTTTTGGAATAGCAATGGACAATTTGACACGTTTTCTTTTGCACTTTCTTCTTATCAAACATTTCTACATCTAGGGAACTGTTGCGTGACTAGAACAAAGGCCTATAGAACAACCAAAAAGAACTGAAACATGCACAGAAATGTAATATGTAATATTTCAAAACTTGCTTTTTCAAATTCTAATACAGATACAGACAAAGACACCAAAACCTCTGTGTTCTATAAGATACTTTTTTACCAAACAAGACACCACACACTTTGGTTGATAAATGAGCCACAGTTTAAGTCAAGTATAGATTTAATCTGAACACATTAAAGTCCATGGATTATCCACAGAAAGGTCTCTTGCGTAGGTTGACTGTATAAGTTGTGCAGGGTTTGGATCTTTCTTCTTTCTACGACCTTAAAAATCCCATTAGTGATGGGAATTCCAGCTCAATTTAGTGATCCTGATCTTTTGGCTCAGCTCAGCAAAAAGTTTCTTGGCATTTGAACATCTCTCCACCAAACCAGCCAAGGTTATTATAGTTTTGCGTTTTTCATCAGTTTTTCATTTGTGTATTCAACTACAGATAAGTTTTGATTAGTTTTTGAAGCACGTTTTCTAGTTTAGTTTCTATGAGTTTAAGTATTATTTCAATTTTTTTTTCATATGAGGTGGTTGTGAGAGATGGAGATCCAAAATGTCAGAAAAAGCATGGAGTGATAAAACTCAAAGCATAACACAAATAAAAAAAAAACCCCAAATATTCTCCAAACAATTATTGTCACTCTGTGTCATTCTGTCTGGGAGTTTATGTACAAGATAAATTGAAAGATGCAAACTAGAGGTATTTCTGTTTAATTCTTTAAATTTTTTTGTTAGTTTTATAATCATCTCTTACCATAGCTGGCTTTCAGTGTCAAGTTTTTTATGACTCGACATATTAACACGCTCCCCACCTCAGTGCACGTGTCTACTGCATTGTTAATTGTGAATAATGTCAGGGTAAAAGAAGATTTTTTTTAGATGTCCAAGTTCTCAATTATTGTTTCACAGGTGTTAAAGTTCTGAGTTATTTTAAAAAAGGGACATGGATAATTGATGATTAACAGAGCATCAAAATAGTGCCCAGATTTATCAGCCTAAATATAGTCAACAATTCAGATCTGCCAGTCCTGAAAATAGCCCAACAATATTATGCAAGACAAATCCTCTGATCGCTACTGACCAATTTCTTACATGAAAACATTTAATCATAAGCTGCTTGTTTAACATTGTTCAAAGGGGAATAATTCATAGGAATCGCTCAAGCTGGTGGATGACTCCTTGTTAACGAATTATGGATATAAACATATGCAATGGTCCCAGAAATCCCCAAAATAATATAATAATAATAATAATATTATTACTTATAGTGCATCTTTAAAAACAACAGTTCACAAAGTGCTTTACAGCAGAGATCCACAGCAAAATCAACAAACAAATAGTGAATCAAATAGTGAACAACATTGAAATGAACAATAAAAATTAAGTATCATACAGACCAAACAGAAGCAAAAGAGAAGGGAACCCAGGCAGTGCAAGACCCTATGATGAGACCATGAGGACCAGAGGTGAGAAGGGGTAAAAAAGCAAACAGGAACAATAGAGAGGATAAAAACAATGTACGTGAAAATATAGCGGTGAATAAATAAGGTAATAGAGAGGGTAAAAAAGCCTAAAAGTAGAATGGAAATGATAACTGGAGCGCTCAACTCATTGAAAATAATTGAAAATAATTGAATAAATAATTAAAATAAACCCGTAAGTGAATGAATAAATAGGAAGGTAAATAGATAGATAAATAAATAAGTGAGTCGGCTCTGTAAGAAGGCGGTAAAAATACATAAGAGGACAATAAAGAGGCGAAGAGATAGTAGCGGTGATAAGAATAAGAATAAGAAGACGACACAATCACATAAAAGCAAGACAGTAAAAGTGTGTTTTAAGAAAGTGACTCAACAAAATGTTCAAGAAAGATGTTTTGCTGTGATTGGCTACAGTGGTTGTAGAGCCCCTGTAGTTCACGCTGAATGTTTAGTTCACTGAAAGTATGAAGTGTCACCAATCGCTTGGACACATTTGAGCCCGGAACTTGTGCTCAAATTGATTAAGAGTCAGAGGAAATTCTTGCCGGATGGGTAACTCTAAAAGGCACCGCTCCAACCAGCCCACTGTCAGTGCACCTGGGCCCCACTGTCAGCCACCGTAGACACCACAGCAGTCCCCTGCCCATCAGAGCAGCAGTGTCTTCTTACAGACACACAGTGTACTTTACACTAGCCTCCATAAGTCACCTCCGCAAATAGCCCAGGACAGCCCTGCATGCTTAGCAAGAGGCTAAAAGCCCTCCTGGGACTGGGAGGCAGTTTAGGGCCATATCTCACCTCAACTGCTGGTCCCACTGCTCTGTCTGCTCTTCAGGCTACACTCTCTTTACTGTTATGTATTACGACACACTCCCGTGAGTACAGGCTGAAGTCCTAAACCATCATTTACACACCCAAGTCACTGGATCTGATCAATTTCCTCTTCTTGCTGCCAAGTTGGGTTTCTTGGCTTGAGGGAGGGAAGCTTACTGGAGCAGGTCCCCGTTGGACTGTCACTCTGTTACTGACATGCTGCCAGTTGGTCGTGACCAATCAGCCAGCCAATCAGGAGAGAGCACAAGAGGTGCTCAGAGGGGATGCTTAAAATAGCTGGTCATTACCACCTATGATTCAGGAAGTATGAATTATTCAAGTGTAGAGCTCAGGGAATCAAATCTTAACTGCTTTTGTTGTAGGCTCGGGTCATAAATGGATGATTGAATGTGTCAGTCATGTTTCTATTTCCAGGCCCGGCTCTGAAGTATTTATGTCATGACGCAACATAGCAAAAGATTTAGTTGTTTTTTTTACTATGCCGTACTTTCGCCAGAACGTATGCTTGGTTCTCAATCGTACAACCATGGGAGATATCTTTCTTACACCTCTTTGCTGATTCTTTTACGTTTTCTCATTTTCCTCAAGTGGCACGCTGCCATTTTTCATGCTGAGACTAAATGGTCAGTCTCTATTTTCAAACCATAATTTCATCCTTGACGCCATGGAAACAGCATCAGGTACATTTAGAAGATTGTTATGGAGGATAATCTTCTGAAGGCTGTCACATGTACATCAACTAAGATCGGCAATGCATGAAAGCAACAAATCAAATATGCGGTTGTTGCTGTCAAAGGATTTCTTTCAGCACCTCAACTCTAGCTGCTGATTCAAACTTCTATGCAAAACTTGTGCTTCCATTGGTACAACTGCACAAATTAGAAACCCTCACAGCCAGAGAGAGCAAGTAAGCAACAGACTCAGCATTTTTTATCCTGTCGCTCCAAAAATATGTCCGAAGTGTCACCTTTGACCTCAGGTGGAATTTTCTTAGTCTGTGAAAAATAATCCAGTGTGTCCTCGCTGCTGTTGAACTTGTGACACCCAACGTTTGAGAGGAAGTGAAAAATGTCAACATTGTGTCCAAAGAGTTTGCCAAAGAGTTGTTGGACGAGAAAGTGACACTATATTGAATGCAGACCAGTGCGAGTTGCTGGGTATTTTTTTTGGCGTGGCAAGTTTTGTACAAAAGAACTGGAAGAGTCAAAACAAACATCAAAATGGAGCCATAAATACTGACCACAAAGAGTTGACCGTTTATTGCAGACATGCTAACAGTTAGCTTAAGCTGCTAAGGCTGCAAACAGCAACACATTCAAGGGTAGATGTTGTAAATAGACTTCCATAAAACACAGCAAAATCCAAAATCCATACAATAAAGCTTCTGAGCTTCTTTTTCTGTTTGAAGTGAACATTTTCTATAAAGTAAACAAAATCAATTTATTGAAGCCCGTTTCCCCAGTACAAAATATTAAATGTGAAAAACTGGCTTTATTGAGATACTTTGTTGTTGCCCATACTGTGCCTAAATTTATAGATAAAAGGCCAAATTCATTAAATGAAATGTCAACATTTTCACTTCATTTCTTAACATTTTAAATTCATCTCAAAATTCTGACTTTTTATCTCAAAATTTAGACATTTTTAATCAAATTTTTTTTAACTTAGCTATCATTTTAGCTTTTTATCTCAAAATGTATACTTTTATTTCAGAATTTTGAATTTTTATCTAAAAAATTAAATCAACTTTTTCTAACATTTTTGACTTTTTACACCAAAATTTCCACTTAATATGGCCCAAGAAAATTTTCACCAAAGCCAGGTTTTGTTATTTTTATTATTTAAACTGGTGGAAATAACTGTATTTCTTAGAATACTACATTTATCTCAAAATTCTGACTTTATCTTAAAATTCTGACTTTATCTTAAAATTTTGACTTTTTCTGACAATTTTGACTTTTTACCCAAAAATTTCGACCTCCATAAAATGTCTCACCACATGCTGAAGTATATAAGCATCTTCTATCCATAATTTATTTTGAATATAAATGGTCTGTAGAATACACTGAGAAAAATCTGGACATTTTGGGGAATTTTATGGCGAAATAGTTCTGCTTTGTCCACAGGGGGGCGCCAGAGTTGACGTAAAGTTCCTCACAGGAGCTTTAAGGTCAGATTTGTTATGTGCAACGTTAAAGAGCGAAACCACTGTACCCAATTTCCTTGACAAAAAAAGTTAAAAAGCAATGTTTGGACAATCTGCAGACTTTGTACCATCAAATTAAACCATTTAATATGAAATTTCTCATTCTTGAGTCTGTTATTGGACTTGTTGTTGAATCCTTGGTATCGCTGCTCCGCTTTTCCAGGTCAAACTTGTGTCTTTCTCGCTGATAATCAGAAAACAAGGCCCCGTTCATAGGAAACTACATATTCAGCTTGTTCATCAGACAAACCAGCATGAAATTTCCCCTTGTCTTTCATGAGCGATTGCAAGTGATATTCAATCTGTGCAAAGTGACAACATCAATCTGTTGAGTGAACTGGAAGCCTTGATGAGTCTGTCCCAAAATAAACCACCTCACCTGCAGCACTTAGACCAAAAATAGCTTCCATTATTTGAACCCAGGCCAAGAGCTGTGAAGCAGAAGTCGCTCAAGTTTATGATTAGCGTCTAACAGCCAGGGTATAAAAATGAGCAAACAAACGCTACAGGCTGTGACTTAATTACTCAGTTGATTCTTCATGTTGTACTTGTTAAATTAACATCGTAATAATGCTAATTTTTCTCCCGTCTCATGTTGTAAATCTCTTCCTCTCATATCTGCTGGCTTACACTCCATCTCTTTCTCTGCGTGAACTCCGACCTTTGGCATACAGCATACTGTAACTGCCCGTCCTCATCAATCACCGGCCTTCGCTCGGCTCAGGTTGCAGGGATCTTTTACTCACCACCTCTGTCCCTTCTTATACGCACACACACATCGTTGCTAGGGCACCAGGGATAGCATTAACCACACCTTGTTCACCCTTTCTTTAATGTCAGTGAAGCACCCATGGAGAGAAGTGATACTGTTCACATCATACAAACTCAACTTACAAGGGGAGGAAGTCAGCGGAGAGATATAAGGAAAAGGAAAAGAGGGCCGTAACAAGAAGCTTGTTTGAGTTTGGACTCATTTTCTCCCAAACTGTTGCACATAGAGCTTCAATTGTGTTGTATTTCATCTTGTATATATCTTGTACAATTTCTGTATAATGACAAAAAGGCCATTCTGATTCTGATTCTCCAAGTTAAACTGCATACCCTACCTCCTCTGATTCCCACACACTGTTTGCCTAATGAAGGTCGTAGCACCGAAACGTTGCTAATAAACTAAGATTAGTTGCAAGTTTTGACTGAGTGCGGGTGTTTACATTTGTAAACTGCATACCCTACCTCCTCTGACTCCCACATTTGCATGATGGGAGAGAGGAAAATAGAGCAAATGCAAGAAGAAGAGACATATCAAGATGATTGACCATAGACAGGTAAAAAAAAAACACCCAAAAAAGAAGCTTGTTACCTGGTTAAGCTGCATGCTCTACCTCTCCCTGATTCCCCATTTAAATGAGGAAGGAAATTTGTAAGAAAAGTACAAAAAAAAAAAAAATTAGACAAGAAGACAGTGAGACTGAAGCTTGTTTGGCTCGTCTTACAGGAGACTGTATGCTCTACCTCCCCCTACTCCAGTTCATTAATGAAGTAGGGAGTTTGAATTAGGGTTGAAACCAAAATGAAAATTATGCAGAAATATGTTAGAGGGATAACAGAGAAGTGCAACAGCCAGAAGCCTGTAAGAGCTTGGACTTACTGATACTAGGTTAGCCTGCATGCTCTACCTCCCTCTACTCCCTTACCTTAATTTGGAATTGAGGAAGAGCAAATGTAAAGATGTTAGAAAGGAGACAAAAATGGTCACGCTAGAGTAAGAAGCATGTTTGAGTGTGGACTTACTGCTACCAGGTTCGGCTGCATGCTCTACCTCCCTTTAATTCCCCACTCATTGAAGGATAGCAGAAGGAAAGAAACAAAAAAATTTTAACAAGAAAGGTTTGAAAATTGACAGAACCAGGATTAGAAGCCTGTCCGAGCTTGGAATGAGCGCCTCCTGGTTAGGCTGCATGCTCTACCTCTCCTCGATGCCCCATTGAAACGAGGAAGGTAATTTGTGAGAAAAGTATGAAAAAAAAATGGAGACAAGAAGACAGTGAAACTAAAGCTTGTTTGGCTGATGCTAACTCCTCTCACAGGAAACTGTATGCTCTACCTCCCCCTACTCCTGTTCATTAATGAAGTGGGGAGTTTGAATTAAGGTTGTAAACAAAAAGAAAAGTATGTAGAAATATGATAGAAGGATAACAGGTGGAGTAGTGCCATAGCCAGAAGCCTGTATGAGCTTGGACTTACTGCTGCTAGGTTAGCCTGCATGCTCTGCCTCCCCCTACTCCCTTACCTTAATTTGGAGGTGAGGAAGAAAACAGAGAGAAAAGTGAATGCAAAGATGTTAGAAAGGGGACACAAATGGTCATGCCAGAGTAAGAAGCATGTATGAGTCTGGATTTACTGCTACCAGGTTAGCCTGCATGCTCTACCTCCCCCTACTCCCTTACCTTAATTTGGAATTGAGGAAGAAAATAGCGAGAAAAGTGAATGTAAAGATGTTAGAAAGGAGAAAAAAATGGTAATGCCAGAGTATGAAGTATGTTGAGTGTGGACTTACTGCTACCAGGTTCGGCTGCATGCTCTACCTCCCCCTTTAATTGCCCACTCAATTGAAGGATAGCAGAAGGAAAGAAAGAAAAAAACAAACCAATTTTGACGAGAAAGGTTAGAAAATTGATGGAACCAGGATTAGAAGCCTGTTCGAGCTTGGAATGAGCACTTCCTGGTCAGGCTGCATGCTCTACCTATTCATACTTCCACGCTCGAAGGAGAGATAACAGGAAAGATAGAGAAAACAAAAAAAAATGTTTGTTGAAGGATATTAGAAGCAAGTCAGAGAGGGTAGCACCAGGGCAAAAAGCTTTCTTTAAGCTTGGACTGATTGCTAACTTGTAAGGCTGAATGCCCTACCTCCTGGTGATCCCACATTTTAAACGTACTTATAGTCAAACCAATGTTTTTCCCACCACCCCCAGCTGTTTATGACTGGTTTTGTAATATTTCTAAGTATTTTTTTTTTTAAATGGGACAAGTTATTCCCTCAGGACATCAGAGTCTCATAATTTACTGGCAATTTTTCAGGTTCTGGAGGCTTCTTATCCGTCTTTACTCATCTCCATTCATCTTCTGAGAGATCAGAGGAAAGGTCAGACTGTTTCTGTGGAAACCATTATCCAGACTAACTGCTGGAGCCCACCTCCTTTCACCAGCACAATAAATTTCATCCGTACATTTTTAATGGTCGCGGATAGTATTCATGGAGAGAGAGAGAGAGAGAGAGAAAGGGGGTGAGAGAAGGGGAGGTGGGGGGCATGGTGCTAATATTGTAGGTGCTATTTGTAGCTACGTGCTTTCGACGACTGGATCACCTCAGTTTCTAAATACTATAACTGCTGTCAGATTCTTTTCATGCAGAGGCACAAACAAAAATTTGGACTGAGATTTTTAATCCTTTTATATACATAGAAACCAAAAGTCCAGAAGATAAACAGTAATACCTTACATTTCCTGTCATTGGCAACACCGTTGTCAAGTCGTGTAAAGCAGCATCACTTTAAAAGATCTTCTCTTCCTTCATTGCGCTCCATTTTAGCCCCCAAGGAACAGAGTGAAAGAGACACTAAGTTAAGAACTCATTTGTCAGACTTGATGTAATTGAAGGTGACAGGAGTTATGTTTAGATTGTGTCCTTGGTGTTATTCTCCGATGACATCTCATCAACGTCAATGTGTCGCTGGTTTTGTAATGTGCCAGGAGGGAGGGAGGAGAGAGCGCCTGATATAAGGAGATTTTGCTTCTTGATTTTCAGGCTCTGAAATGCTGAGCTCCACATGATCTGGACCAATAAAAAGAGCCAGAGTTTCCAAAACTACTGATGACTTACAGCTAAAAATGATCCTTTGTTACTCCTATCTGTCTAGAGGAGGTGTTTGGTAAACTCCTTTTTTCAAGTGGATTTTTGTACCAACACTACAACCAAGCATTAATCATCAGAAAGATTGTACACTGCAAAAACGGAAATCTAAGCAAGTCATTATGTCTTATTTGTAGTAAAAATTGTCTTATTGTTCTTAATTTGAGCCACATTCACCAGACCAGGTCATAAAAATTCCACTGATTGAATTTTGCGTATCTGGAGAAAAAACGTTTTACTATTTATACAATTGATATTCTGAGATAAAAGTTGAGCATTTGTGACCATAAAGACAAAATTTTAGGCCAAAAAGTCTAATTTTGAGCTTTAAAGTCAAAGTCACTAGATAGAAAGTTAAATATTAGAAAAAGTCAAAATACTGCAACAAAAAGTCAAAATACTGCAACGAAAAGTCAAAAATTGGTGACAAATGGTCAAAATTATCGGAAAAGTCAAAACTTTGAGAAAATAAGAAAAAAGTAATGATATAAAGGTCTTTTTTCCAGAAAATTTGGCTGGAATTGAGGATATTAGAGTCAATTTTCTGAGACAAAAATTGAGCATTTGCGATAGGAAGATGCAATTTTAGATTAAAACAGTTCAATTTTGTGCTTCAAAGTCAAAGTTTGAGATAAAAAGTCAAAGTTAATTGTGAAAAAGGTGACAGTCTTAGATAATATGTCAAAATCAAGTGACAAAAAGTCAAAATAATGAGAAAAGTCAAAATTTTGAACAAAAATGACAAGTTGATGAGATAAAAAGTCAAATATTGTGAGATGATAAAGTTGAAAATTTGAGCTACTAAAGAGAATTTTGAGATAAAAAGTCAAAATTTGGTAAAAAAAAAAAAAAAAAAAAAAAAAAAAAAAAAAAAAAAAAAAAAAAAAAAAAAAAAAAAAAAAAAAAAAAAAAAAAAAAAAAAAAAAAAAAAAAAAAAAAAAAAAAAAAAAAAAAAAAAAAAAAAAAAAAAAGTCAACAGTATGAGAAAAGTCAAAATTTTAAAGCAAAAGTCAAAGTTATGAGATAAAAACTCAATATTTTCAGATCACAAAGCCAAAATTCTTGGATATCAAAGTCAGAATTTTGAGAAAAAGCTGAAACTTTGACTTTGTGTCTCAAATTTTTGACTTTATATGTGCACATAAAAAAACTGACTGACTGCAATTTTGGAAATAGCATGCCAATTTCAGTTTTCATCGGTATAAAAATCTAACTCAACTAAAATTTTTTTTTAATTCCCCCCATGTGTAACCACTGAGTAAATAGGAAAAATCTGATTAAGATATCTCATCAATTACCTTTGCTATAAATCTTTAAAGACACATTATGGACACGCTGTACCTCCACGTGGTTCCTGGTCTGCCTAAGGATGTCCTTTCGGCCAGACACGCCAGAAACACTTCCAAAAGTAAATTTATTGCACTATTTCTACAATTCGAGAAGACGTTTTTAATATAAACTCCAGATGATCGGGTCACCTCTTCTTCGGCCTCTATACTGTTGTTGTGTATACTGCTCTAACAGTTGTATCGCCATCTTCAGGCCTGAGGTGTACTACAGTGTTTTCAGTTCCTCAGCGTATTTGTGTAGACAGATTATTTTCATTGCGTTTCCATCCATAAAAATGCTGGCATCCCTTCCAGGGGCTTTGTCTGGTGTTTGCTTTTTTTCCCCTCTTCATTCCTCTTGTACTCTTTTTCCTTCCAATAAAACAATGCTGCACATGCTGGCGACTCATGTTTCGACTGGAATGTAACTCTATTGCTCTGAAACATGTGCAATGATGAGAAAAGCATCTTAAATCTTGAAAGCTGCCGTAACCTCCACTGAAATAACAAACTTGTTCTTCCTCAGAGAAGAAGTGTGTCGCTTTGACCACCAGCAGACTTTTATGTAACACACAGAACAAGCTCAGCAAAAGCCTCCGAGTGGATTATTTGAGATTTTTATCTGCTATGTTTGTAACGAGGCTTATTGCCGTCACAGATGGTTCCAGACACTTCTGCTCTCGTAGTTTGTTGTGGTGAATCAGCCCGTGTGCCTGTGAGATTTCTGAGTGCTTTCCATGCATTTCGTCATGTCCCCATGACACCACGGTCAGCCGGGGGGAAAAAAGTAAACTACTGGTTAGAAAAAACAGAGGGTGAGGTGGGTATTATATTACAGAATCAAAAATAGTTCTTTCATATCAGACACAGGGGAGAGACTCACGGCGGTGGTGGAAAGTCAGAGAGTATGTTTTATACAATATTGTGTCTGAATCTTTCATGACCACCTCAGTGCAGCGTTATGTAACAGCTGCTGTAGAACGTCCTGATGTGTTACAGCAGCCATTACTAATTCACAATCTGGCTGCGGGGAAAAGCTGCCTGAACTTCTAATTTTGCTCAGATCCCAGGACAGCTCCTTATACAGGAAGACAGGAAATAGTGCTGCTTTAAAAACCTTTTAATCTACTTTAATTTCACAGATTCCTCTCTTATTACTCGGGGTGCAGCAGTGGGAACTTTCAGAAGGATGATGGGGCGACTTTTTTTTGCTTTCGCAGTTGTGCGAATCGCCCACTGTTTCTGCAAGATTTATGAGTTAATATTCAAGCTCGATAGCTTTTTTATTTCCATATGGAACCCAATTTATGACAAACTTTTACAGCGAAACATATTCTAAAGCAAAATGCAAGCTTTGCCTTTTTTAAAAATGCTTTTCCTACAGTGCAACAATCTATCTCCATTGTTTGTGTTCCATAGAAAAAGCCACTTTCTTCCAACATTTGTCTTCTACCAGAATTATGTGATTTATTAATCCAGTAATGGTTGACAAGGTATTATGGGTATCTTAATGATCAAGTGTATTAAACCAGGGGTGGAGCCAGATTTGTGTTGTCACTTGTTGTTCAATCCACGTTGCCAAGAACCATTGACTGTATATAGAATGGACAGCGTGGCTCCGCCTGTCAGCGTTCTTTTTTTTTATTAAAACTGGAGAAGGGGTTGAAATTAATAAGTTTTTCTTCCTTCCACTCTTTTTTGAAAATGTAAAAGAAGGTAATCAAGTGATTTAAAATTTGTTTTGTTTTGTCTTGTTTTGTTTTGCGTAAATTGCAAAGATATTTTCTTCTTTCTTTTTTTTATTTATTAATTTTTTTGTTGCTTCTTCGTCTTCTTCTGATTCAACACGAAATTGCAAAGTTTCTCTGTTTTAACTGTTTGCTTCATGTAAATTCTTTTACATTTTTCAAAATAAACATTTTCATTCATTCATTCATTTTTGAACTTTGAGAAAATTAGAAAAAGAAATGAAATAAAGGTCTTTTTTTTACAGAAAATTTAGCTGAATTTTAAGATATTAAAGTCAATTATCTGAGATAAAAGTTGAGCATTTGCGATAGGCAGATGCAATTTTAGGCTAAAAAGTTCAACTTCGAGCTTCAAAGTCAAAGTTTGAGATAAAAAGTCAAAGTTAATTGTGAAAAAGCGCTTCTAGATAAAATGTATTACTATTATTATTATTATTATTTAAAAGATGACAGTCTTAGATAAATGTCAAAATCAAGTGACAAAAAATCAAAATAATGAGAAAAGTCAAAATTTTGAACAAAAAAAAAAAAATTCAAGCTGGTGAGATACAAAGTTGAAAATATGAGTTATCAAAGAGAATTTTGAGATAAATGTCAAAATTTGGTGAAAAAGAGTCAACAGTATGAGGAAAAGTCAACATTTTATGAGGCAGAAGTCAAAATTATGAGATAAAAACTCGATATTTTCAGATTATAAAGCCAAAATTGTGATGTATCAGAGTCAGAATTGTGAGGAAAGTCAAAACTTTCTGGTGTGAACACAACATGTTTTCTTGGCCTGGCCTCCCTAAAGTGATCAAACCCAGGTTTTAAGATGTTGTAAATTCATTTGCATTCAGAAACTAAACTTACAAAAGGATGTTGTGACTGGAGAAGTTGGAGATGCTATTTGTGGGCTCAAAATTTTGTAATTCCAGTAATTTCTGCTGCACGCTCACTTTCCTCAACAGCTCTGAATATTTATATCCCCGACATGAATATTAATGCCAGCAAAGCAAGTTATTCTTCTTCTCAGCTGGTGAAGAACTCGTCCTCTGGGTTCTCAACGAGTGGCTTATATCATCAGCTGACGCACACAAACGAATGTGTGACTCATCAGACACTCATTTGTTCAGGAAAGAAACACAAAAGAAACAGACAAACAACTCAAAAAAGACAAAAGCAGCAGGGTTAGTTCTTGTAGTGTGTTGTTTTTCAAGACTCAAACTTGTGTGTGAACGTTGTTTCTTCAGGTGTTGAACACGTCCACTAAACTCACATTTCTGAGATTGGTGTTCAGACTACTGTAATTAATCTTCAGCTTTGTAGTTTTCTTTCTCTCAACCTGAAATGTCTAAGAAACCCTGCAGAGCTCCTGTCTTTAACTCTCATGCAGTAGAAAAGGTCAGTGTATACGAAGAGAAGGGACTTCAGTTATAGAGGCCGTTTGAAGACTTGAAATCTTGACATTTAGTGAAGAACTGCAGACCTGTCACTTGTGTGATGAAAAGTTTCTGAATCTGAGCTACGAGGTTGAATTTTCCTTGTGGAGTGAATGATTCTTGCTAAGTTGAAGTTGGGCTGAATGATTTGAAAAAATAATCTAATTGTGATTATTTTTCACTGTATTACATTTATAGTTAATTTCCTGATTATTTTTTAGGTTCCCCCTCTCATGTGTTGTTAAAGAAACACAAGCGATAAATCACTCTTTATTCAAAAAAGCACCATATTAGATGAATAAAACAGGGAATAGATACCTTTTGTGAAATTTCTTCGCACCCTTTTTCTCCACCTTCACTGCAAAAATCTGAAATCAAGTGTTTTGTCTCATTTTTAAGCAAAAAATGACTTTTTCAGACTTGATATTAGCCAATTTCAATTAACAAGTCTACACACATCTTATATCAGTTATTAAAAGACAAAAAAACTTTAAAAAACTATTTCCATACTGCCTTTAAAATGCACTTTTTAATTGTGCTGGTTCATTTTTCGACACTATAACTGTTTTTTCATATTTTGTATATTTCACTATTGTTTTTACCTGTTCTCTTATCATTTGCCATGTGAAGCCTCTTTGAGTTCTTGAATACATACGTACCCCATACATTTTTAAAAAATATATATTTTTATTATTATTACTATTATTATCATCATCATTATCATCAAAATCGCTTCAAATGAGTTAATATGATAAATAAATAAATAAATGAATGAATGAATGAATAAACAAATCAATGAATGAATAAATAAATAAACATTATCAATGAGATAACAATAATTTGCTTGTTAAGTTCCTTGAAATTAGAATAATGTATCAAAAAAAAGAAACTCGACTTTTTTTGGACTTTTTAGTTGAATTTGGCTCATATTGTGTCTTTTTTTTTTCTAAAGCTAAGACAAAAACACTAACTTAAATTTCAATTTTTGCAGCGTTTGGCCGATTTTTCCTACTGTCTACTTTCCAAGGTTTCACCCATTTTTCCAGCCAATTTTTTGCTGTTTTTAGCCATATTTGCTCTCTGAAACTTACTTTTGTTGCTGCTAATTTTTGCTATTTTTTTGTTGCTTCTTACATCTTAATTTGTGGCTGTCGCAAAAGTCGTTTTCAGCAGTTTGGCTCTTTGGTTGAGCAGCACTGGTGCAGAGCTGGCAGAAACTGGCCTTATTGTGACTTAGTCTAATTTGTGATGAACTGCCCGGCCCTAAGTTGAACCAGGGAAACAAACTTGTTGGACGCCCTTCACAGTATAGAGTAGAGCGAGTATGTCGGCGCTCGTATTGCAAGAAATGTGACCCAGTTAGTGCCCTGAAAACCCACCACCCTCTCTTTGCTCATTTAGTGCCACAGCCAAGTGTAGTCGGAATGATTTTGACAACTCACCGTGGCACTTTGCCCTCATCTCGTGTCACCTGACGAGCCAAGGGGGTTTCTCCCTTGGCCTCGTGCACTTAGATGCCATGATAGATACGGTTTTGTTCAACAACTGATAAAAAATAGAGATGATAAATCCCTTTAGTCTGGAAAGAGAGTCAGTTGATCCAATATTTGCTGGGTGATTGTTTCAAAGCTTGGACAATAAGAGGTTGCATATTCTTCGCACTGTCTAATTTAAATGTATTCATTTTTCTTCTTTTTGTGCAAAGTTTTAATATTTCTTTTTTTAAATAACTCAATTTCTTTTTAAATATCTGATATCTAGTGTTTCTTCATACTTGTTTTTACACAGAAAGAACAGTTAAAACTGACGGTAAATTACTTGTATGTCTTTAAAGATACTCGACAACAGACGGTTCTGATTCTGATTCTGAAAATTTGACCCTGTTTGCAGGAGCTTGAAAAAAATCAATGTTTATATGTTTAAACTTGAATCAAAGCAAAGCACAGGGGCGGAAGTCATTAATTACAAATACTCAGATTGCTGTAATGAAGTAGTTTTGGGGTTTTTGTTCTTTTATGCGTATATTTTCAGGTCTGTACTTTTACTTGTACTTAAGTAATCACTATGCCATGTAATCTACTTAGTTACTTTTAAAATCATAGTTGAGTACTGAGTATTATTTTCATTAATATCTGGACCTTTTATCTGCATTTTTGTAGCCGGTAAGGTGATTTGATAACAAACAAGCCAATGAAAACCAGGACATATGGATGAAAAACAAACAAAAAATATTAATGGATGTTAATGATTGATCGCTAATTGATTTTGTGTTAAGAATTTAACCAGTTAAAAATGTATTCATGGATATTCTATCAATAGTCGTGGCGGCAGCTGCACCTCATCCAATTTTGTTTTTTGTCTGCCTGAGAACTTTGCTGAATAAAGAAATAAAAACTTCAAATGAGAAAAAGAAAGACAAAACAAAAAAAAGAACATTTAAAATGAGTGAAAAATACTTGTTTTCTATCTTATCAGTTATTAATGATTATTGATCGTTGGCGTTTTAACTATTGGTAAAGCAAAACACAAAATTCAGAGCCCCATCTGGAGAGGTGACAGTGACATCACCAGTTAAAAGTAACTAATAATCTGAGTAGTTTTTTTTTTTTTTTGACGAATACTCTGTACTTTTACTGGAGTATTTTCCTAACACCAGTACTTCTACTTGTGATTGAGTAATATTTCAGCAGTGTAACAGTACGTTTACTTGAGTACAGATTTTCAGTACTCTTTCAGTATTTGTTCCTTTCATGATGCTTGCAGTTTTTATTGGCTGGTTTGTTGCATTTCGTTCGCTGTATTTAATGGAGAAATATTAACATCGTCTGCATAGAGGTTGACTTACGTGTGATACTGATGAGTAAAAAAACCTGTGAAAGAAGGAACACGTGTACCAAGTATTTATTAGTGGTGTGCGACACTGCAAAATTAGGTGTTGATCTAACACCAAGTCAAATCAGGGCCAGTATTGTCATTTAAATACCAATATTGAATGTTTCTGTCCATAAATGTGATTAATTTTCTTACCAGAAAATAATCATGTGCTTAAATTTTTACTGCTATCTTGTAGTAAACAGAAGAAAACAGTAAATTTGAATGTTCATGGGTAGAAAGAATGATTATATTTGAGTATTAAATATGTAATTTTTATCAAACAGCTTGCACACACTGGTAGAATAACTATTATAGAAACATAATATTTGGGAAATCAGTGATAAACTGATCATTTAAGGTACCAATCTCATCACACAAGTATTGATCAATGCGGATGCCAATGTTGGTACCAATACATAGAAATTTTGGATTGATCTGCCCATTACTAGTGTGTATCCTTGATGTACGAAATATGTTGTTTATGCCGTGAGAGACTTGAATAGTTTAGAGCAGTGATTCCCAACCTGTGGTCCGTGGCCCCCTGGTGGGCCAAGTAGGTATTGCAAGTGGGCCGCCAAATCTTTTCCTAAATAGTCTGATTTTAGTGGAGTGTAATTTATAAGATTCAAATATATGAAATAATATTTTAGATGTTAAAACTCAGTTACGAACTCGGTTAGGAAATAAAAAATGTTCAGATTAAACATGACCACAAAGAATGCATGTTCTTACCAATTGGTAACATGACCCTTAACGTATTAATGATCCAATATTTAATAAAAAGATATGTACTAAAACCCAAAATGTAATAGCTTGTCAAAAATGTAGCAAGAGTGTGAAACCAGAAACGCAACAAAAAGAATATATTCAAAGCCAAAATGTGATAACTGACACAAACTTTTAGTAATTTGGATTTGGGCTCAGAATCTGTTACATTATCAACCAGTTATTGTGTTTTGGGATTTATCACATTTTTAAAATTACATTTCAAGCTCAGCACCTTTGTTACCTTATCGACCAGTTACTACATATCGAGTTTCATTACATTTTGGGTTGTTGTTACAAATGGGTTTTTAATAAGGCATTTTATATCCTCTGTTCTCATTGGGTCAAAGGTGGGCCGCAAACATTTTTGAGACTTGAAAGTGGGCCCTGAGTTGGAAAAAGGTTGGGAACCACTGGTTTAGAGATCCAGATTGGCCAGGAAGCAGAAGTGGGAGACGTTTGAGTGACTGGTGTGTCATGTGTCATGTGTCGTTTCTCCATTCATCACTGCCTTCCTCCTCTCTCCACGCCCGTTTCTATATGTAACAGATCTCACCTTCTTTACTGCTCACAACATGCTTTCTTACCCCCCCCCCCCCTTATATAGCTGTGGGACTCCACGCTTTGCTTACCACTCCACAGCAAGCACCAACAACCTCTTATAAATACCCCAAGTGTGACAAATATGGCCACGACCTGCTGCTCAGGGAAGAGGAGAATATAAGATGAGCTTTAGGGGAAAGTCGCAGCACAACACACGCACTGAATGTATTTCATTAAAAGTTGGTATTGGCTCTTCAGATATTTTCTTTAGACTATTTCTGCCGTGAAGTGGTCGCTTTATGTAAGCTTTTGTATGAAAATCCTTGACTTTGCTCGCACGTAGGTTATGTAAAAAGAAAGAATGCATCAAGAACGTAGCTACATTCTGTTTAAGTTCCCTGTTCAAGTCTTTCTCTGTCTTTCTATTGCAGATTGAAACATGATGTCTCTGAAGTGTTTGTGCTTGGGTGCCACTTTATTTTCATGCAATGGTTGAAAGGGTTAAGAAATGACTTCAATCACTTTTTGATGCGAACTGTCCAGTAACTGTCTTATTTGTTTTATCAAGCCTCATTCACACTCATTGTCAATACCGTGGGACCTCATTTTTTCTTAATGACTCCAAAAAGCTCCTTAATTCAAACATATCAGCCAAATCACAACAAAATGTCCAAAAATATTTGCTCTAAGTTTTGGATTCTTGGTATGGTATGGTGGCCCTGAAGGCCAATGGGAATAAATATTTCAAAAAGTGCAAAATAAATTTCTCAGAACTAACATAAATTTCACGAATCATAAAATAAATTTTCACAGATCACAATTCTATTCTTAATAAAATGCAAATTTAGTTTCGTGGATCACAAAATCAATTTCACTGATCTCAAAATAAATTTGATAGAATGCAAAATCAATTTCATGGATCACAAATTAAGCTAAATTTATTCTGTGACTCTTGAAATTTATTTTGCATTCCATTAAACATATTTTTTGATCAGTAAAAAAAAATTTCACAATCAGTGAAATTAATTTTGGTGATGTGAAATTTTTTTTTGTTCTTTGCAAAATATTTTTCTTCTAAGAAATGTATTTTTGTTCTGTGAAATATATTGTGTGCTTTTTGAAACATTTATTCCAAATGGCTTCCAGGGCACCGTAGGAAGGTCTTCTTGTTATTGTACTGATAAAAGCAAAGTCTTGTGGGAAATAATTCAATAATGATACTGTAAATTAACATGCAGTTACACACTGCCACCTTGCCGCAAATACGTTGCCTTAAGAAAAACTGGACAAAGATCCCATTCGATGGATGATTTAGACTCAAAATATATTTACAAAAAGCTAATCCAATTTGTATCAAATTGCAAGTGCAATTACAAAATGCCAATTTGTGCAAGATTACTCAAAGCCTTTGTTTCTGCACAAATTCAATGAGGTCCTCATGGAGTGATGGTCTGGTAATACGCTACTTTTATTCCCATTGTAAACCTGTGTAGTAAATGTACTTATCATCAATTTGCTTGATACTGTGTATAATTGTATATCAGAGTGTTATAAATAAGGATGGGTACCATCAATTTTTGGTACTGGCACATGATTGGCCTGTAGACTGTAAAAATCAATGGACGCCATGACACGGCTCAACCTGAGGTCTCCATAAAAACTGCTCCCCCTGGTGTCTGGCTGCAGTATCGCTCAAAATCTCAGTCTCCAAATGCATTCCAGATGAGGGGTGGTAACACTTTAAAAAAATCTTTGCACCACATAGACATGTTTCTCACACCCTTACACTGCGGTGAGTTGGAGATAATTTTTGGCTGCATTTTGTTAAAGTCCTATTTTTTTTCTGAGGTGTTGTTTTTTTTTTAAATTAGATATAAGACGAAAAAATCTGGGTTACAAGTTTCGATTTATGATGATTGACAGCTGCCGTTCGTGTATAGTTTTTATCGGGGATATAAGAAACTTTGGGAGAGAGATACAACCTTTGAAAGAAAAAAGAAACATGTTTACTGCTTTTTTGTAATCCAGCTCCACCCAAATTCTCTACTGCGCGGACTCTGGATGCACTATGGCGGCCAATGGAGGCCAATGGAGGCCAATGGTGGCCAATGGAGGCCAATGGAGGCCAATGGCGGCCAATGGCGGCCAATGGAAGCCAATGGAAGCCAATGGAGGTCAATGGCGGCCAATGGAAGCCAATGGAAGCCAATGGAAGCCAATGGCGGACAATGGAAGCCAATGGTGGCCAATGGAAGCCAATGATGTCATGGCAGCCAATGGAAGCCAATGGCGGCCAATGGAAGCCAATGGTGGCCAATGGAGGCCAATGGCGGCCAATGGCAGCCAATGGAAGCCAATGGAGGCCAATGGAGGCCAATGGAAGCCAATGGCAACTCCAGTATGGGGGTTCTTGTGACTTCAAACCCTTACAACTGTGAAAGACGGAGCCACGCTGTCCATTCCATACACATTCTATGGGTAAAGCACACTCTTTGGAGATTCCAATCTCTGGCATTTTTTGTGCCTCCATTCAGAGAGAACAGGACGCTGGATAAAGTAAGAAGCACAACCAAACCTAACCACAAGGCCATATTGGCGCCTCTCAATTCCAACTGACATTAGCCCTGGAAAACGCTGGATCTGTACCAATACCAGAATCAACAGGATCCTGATGATACCCATCCTTTATAAAATCCATTTATTGAATGTTTCTGCTTATAAATGCTAAATGGGACTTAAAGTTAAGTGTTCCAAATATTCATGTTTGCATTTGGCTTTAATCATCAAAGTACAATATGAGTGTTTTTGAGTTTGGACCTATTCTGTCTCCTGTGAAGGCCACTCCGATATGTTGTAAACCTGGGGGCTGTGACTATTGTGCTTTGCCCTAAAGCGTTACCTCTTCTTGCAGTTGGCAACAATCCAAACAGCAAAAATTTTTCAGGTATGTCCAGGTCTGCCTCTTTGTGTCTGTAAAGCTGGGCTGTGAAACAAAGATCCCCCCCCCCTCTGCTGCTGTGGTACCTGCTGATTGTTCGTGTCCACTCCTTGACTGCAGTTTGGTCAAAGAGATGAAATCAGACGAAGCGAAGACGTGGAAAAAGACCAGTGGAGACTGAACTGCTTTCAAAGCGGCTTCGGCTGTGCCAGAGTCTATATTTGATGGTATCTTTGTATGCCATGGTGAACAGATTGATAGGCAAAGTGTAACTGTATAAAGAAGGCTGCCTTCTAACCTATTAATCAAGCTTCACCATTTACATCCATTCATCTTTCCTCCTTTTAACCTCAACCCTTTAACTACCCCACTAAGAAAGGAAGAATAGATTTGTTTTTCTTTGCTCTTCCTATTGCAACAGGTGTGTAATACAATCTTTTTTTCTTTTTTCCAACAACCGCTTTTAGTTTTTCAAACATTGACCTCTACCCAATGGTTGAAGTGTCACTTAGTGTTTATCATATGAAATTTCACACAAATACCACAAACAGTAGAAAAGGTCAAGAACAATTCTAATGTAGAAAGAAACTAATTACTCATAAATATCCAGGGCATTGAACAGTTTTAATTTCTGTAAGTATGCCACAAAATAATGAGCAATGTTTCTTCATCAAAGGAAATACTAACAAGAAACAAGGACAAAATTGTTATGTAAGTTTTTCATTTTGACTAAAGTGCAAAATTCTCACATTCAATTTTACTTGTGATTAAGTGCTACTGTACAAAACATTCATTTTGCATGGGAAATAAAAGATAAAAAAGTGCAAAACTAAGGGGAATTTGTTCGTCTTCAGTTTGTCATTTCAACAACTCAACTTTGGTTGAGCAAAAAAAACAAATGTTTTCGAAGCACATGATCAATAACATACTTCTACCAAGTAGCAGAGATGGTTAAAACAGTTTAAGTTCATTTGGCACTCCCCTTATTGAAATATAGTAACTCAAAATGTGCTAAACCATTTGGTCAAGGAGGAAGTTCAAGGGTTAAACATCATGTGATAATTTCACCGCAATTAAAAAACCTGAAACCTTTTCTAGCAACTTAGCCTTTTTATTTTTTAGCTTTTACTTCTTCCAATTTATTCAACTTGAAGCTGAACGCATAATCAATACACAAGCTCAAAACTAATCAAATGGTGAATTTGAAAGCAAGTTTTGCAAAAATAAAATGTTTGGTTACATTAGCTTAGCTAAGCTTTAATTGAAATACAAAAACTAGAAGGAGGGTGTATTTCACTAATCCATATTTGAGTCAAAAATTACCTCTGTTTGCTTTTGGATTGAAAAAATAAGGCCATTTTGGAATTTAAAAAAAAAAAAAATTGCTGCAAAAGGTGCAAAAAACAGTTGTATGCTAGCCTTAGCGTAGCGAACATTATATTACACATAAACTGTTGAAATGTTCAAACAAAATGGTAATTTAATCATAATAATAGCTATAAAACATTTTATCTATTAGCGCCTTTCTCAACACCTAAGGATACTTCACAACATTAATAAAAGTAGAAATACACAACAAAATAATTAAAACAACAAGAGACGTTACAAAGATTAAAAAAGGAGGGAAAAAATATTAGGCTTTAGTTTTGTGGGTTTGTTTGGCAAGCAACTTTTTGAATAAAACAAGACTAAAACAACCAATTAAGCTACCCAGAAGCTTTTTGTCATTTTACTTTTTCAAGTTAGTTGAACAAATACAATACTGTAAAAAAAAAAAACAGTGTTCACATTAGTTGTTACATCATGGTTATCTCACTCCGGTGTTTCAGGACAAATGTTCAAATTAGTCTTCCTGAAAAAAAAGTCTCTCTACTCCAAAAGAATCAAAAGAATGGATGGCATTAAAGATCGCCCATTAGAAGCAACTTAGCACTCTGTTAGAAACAAAACTGCACAAGCTTTTCGTGCTGTTGCTTTTGGCCGTTTTACGATTGTTATCCATTTTGCATTGCTGCTTAGCGAGCTGCTGCAATGAGCTTCTAGCTTTAGAGGTTTTACTGGCTTCAGAAATTCATAAAGACACAAGAACCATCAAGTTAATGAAACTTAATTTTCAAAATAACACAAGAACTTAGCAGTAATATACACATCTTTGACACTTTTGAGATAACGTGCAAAATATGGTGAATCTAATATTACACTCCCAAAAAAGCCCATCTGAAAACGTCAAACACAACTTTTTTATTGAAATTTTTACATAAACCACTGGACAACTCATAATGGGTCAGTTTTTGGCCAATGAAGTGTTTGAACATTCAATATTACATATCAAAAAGTTCACATGTTTAAGTGCACATGGAAAATTTGGCAAATATTTGCTCTTACATCACAGTTTCTAACAAGTGTTTTTGAAAAAGAATTCTTGGCTTTATAGTGTTTTTCTTGTCTATAATTTTAATCAGAGAGTTTATAATACTTGCACATCTATTACTGCACATAAAAACATTTGAACACTGTCTTTTCGTGCGATTTTTTTTTCTTATCTATAATTGTACAATTTCAATTTTTCACATCTCATTTACCTAGAGAGTCTTGTACACATTTTCATTGATATTATTATCATTATTATTAGTAGTATTAGTATTATAGATAATACATTTGTATTTGTAGTGAACTGTACATTTAAACAATCTCAAAGTGCTGTAGAGCCACAAAAATTATAATGATAATTTACTTTTTGAATATTAAGTTAAAAGGAAGAACTCATAAAGGATTTTTAATAAAATTCTTTAGTAAAAAGATGGGTTTTAATATACGACTTAATCCAATAAATGTGCACGTAGTTTAAGATTTAGTATTTTGCACAACTTTAACTGTAGTTTAAGAGTCCTTCTCATTTTTGCAGATTTTTGAACATAGATTATTAACATTTTTTGTGCATTCAAAAATGTGGACAACTTTTACTGCTCATGAAAAATTGAAAGGGTTTTTCTGAACTTGAAAATTGTGTCCATTACATTTTTGAACACTGAACGTTGAACATCTGATAACAGAAAACTTGTATATTATAGATCCAATTTTTCACAGATTTATTATTGCACATAAAATACACGCTTTTATATTATTTCAAAGGAAAATGAAATTGAAATGTAGCTTTTCACCATTTTCATCAGTGCAGTTATTACAGTAAATTTCACACAAACTTGCAGCGTGAGTTCGTTAGTGCATGGCTGCAGCAGCTTTTACTGTGAGCTCCTGCCCCCCCTCCCCCCCACCCCCACCACCACACCTGTCACTGCGTCTCTTCCCCCCTGACATAGTTGGCTCAAGTTCTGCCCCTCTTGTTCTATTGGAAACCCTGCCCCCCTGCCCCCCCTTCCCCCCACCCTCCGTTCCTCTCATGCTGGCTATGAGGGCTGTCAATTGTTGGCTTCAGTTTCACTCCGATTTAGAAAGTGCAAGGCAGCAATCCAGCGCTTTCTTGCTTTCAAGGCTTTGAAATGAAATGTCAAGAGGTTTTCTGGGTTACATGAAACTGAAAGTGTTACTTTGTTGGAGTTTTGACGTTCAGAAGTTGTGAAAACTGTTGTGATCAGGCGATAGAACGGTACTAAATACTGCTTTCTCTGTATCTCCCTTACCCCCTCTACCCTCCTCTCTCTCTCCCCTTCTGTATCTATCCATCCCTTCTTCTCTGTCTCCCCAACCAGCTCGCAGCTCAAGTGCTGGACGATCTTGACGATGAGGACATTGGATTTGGCCTGGTGGATGAAAAGACGGACTCTGCTGTTGCCAAGAAGCTGGGTGCGCTTGCCAGTCACTCACACAGACCTTACTGCTGGAAACATTGTCTAATTGATACCAGCAAGGGGGAAAAAAGAAGCTTTGGCTTAGTGTGAATAATCTGTTTTTATCAAGTCTAACCCTTTTTCCCTTTTTTTTTTTTTTTTTTGTCCATTCATTTAGCAACTAATGCAACACTTTGGAAACACTTCACTTTACAGGTCCTAAAATTTCATTGTATTTAGGTGATAATGTACGGAGCCCCTAAAGGGACAAGAAAGGTAAAAAAAAAAAAAAAAAATCATGTGCGCATTTAAAACTTTCGCGTGCGCACTTGAAACTTTTACGTGCTCACTAGAAACTTTTATGTGCTCACCTGAAACCTTTTCAGGTGCGCATTGTCATGGCAATTGGTGATAATTTAAAAACAAGTAGACTTAGAAAAGTTTGTCTAATTATTAACTCGACTCAACTTTATTGTTAAAGCATTTTTAAAAACAGCCACAGCTGAAACAAAGTGCTATCTATATATGGACAAAACATTAAAACAAGGATGAAAAAAAAACGGGTATAAATACTTAAGTCATTGTTTCATTGTTCCTAACACAATTTAAGAGAAACAACTAAAACAATAATTGAAAACAATATAAACTCTAAACAGAGCAGAGTCTTGTGATAGGTTAAAGGCCAAGGAAAAAAAGTTGGTTGTAAGATGAGTTTTAAATATGGACAGTTGTAGGATTGTCTGATTATTACCTAAATCTTGTAAAACATTTTGAACCCTGCAAAGTAAGATGTTGCCCTCTCCTTCTCTCAGATTCTAAGGATAACATTTTTATTCAGTTCTAAGCAGCAACTTCATGAAATAAAAACAGTGGCCAATCAAAAAACACATCAAACCTTATTTCCCCCCCTCTTATCTACTCTTGTTTTCTTTTTTAAATATGATATCAGAGGATCATTATTCATCAATATGTAATTCTCACTGCTGCAAAGCTTAGAGTGGATTTCTCAGGCCTGTTGTTCTGCAGACGAGTGACGCCATGCTGCCCTCAAGTGTTGACCAAAGATATTGCAGCTTCTTTGTACCAACAACAATCTTTGAGGACAAAAACCCTTTTACTTAGAGGAAAAGAGTCACAGGGAGAATCAGAATAGGGAAGATTTGGCAGATTTTCAATGGTCACAACCAACACAAATGTCTTTACTTTTTGTGCAACATTGGAATTACTTTTCTATTTTCTCAGGTCTGGATGAGGTGGAGAGCATCTTCATCTTTGCAGATAATGAAATCATTGAGTACGATGGAGAGCTGGCTGCAGACACCCTGGTCGAGTTCCTCTATGATGTAAGTTCAGGAAAAGTGATGCACTTCAACACTATTTCTCTACTAAAAGTAAACTCTGTAGGTCACTTTTCTTCATATGTATTTTAAAGCATTATGCAGCAAAAGTCGTTTTCTTTATTTTGGAACATTGAGCTGTATTTACAGTGATGGGACACATTAATAGAATATTCGTTTCCCTCTTTCTCATCAGGTGATTGAAGACCCCGTGGAGATCATCGATAACGAGCGCGAGCTGAAAGGTTTCTTCAACAACGACGAGGTCATCAAGCTGGTCGGCTATTTCAAGAGCGAGAAATCACCCCGTGGGTTAAAACTTCGAATTGAGCATCACGGTTTTGAGAGAATCTGTTGTTTTGTTTTTTTAAATGACATTTTAATTGTTTTTTTTCTCCCTCTTCCAGACTTCATTGAGTACGACGACGCAGCAGAAGAGTTCCACCCCTTCGTCAAGTTCTTCGCCACATTTGACCCAAAGGTTTAATTTGATTTACTAGTGAGAAAAAAACAAGTTGATAGCTACATATGGAAAAAAAACTGAATTGAAAATTTTTAAACTATTTTTTTCTAAATTAAATTTTTGCTCTCTGAATACTTTTTGAGGTTCAATTTTTGGAGACTAATTTTTTTCTCAAGAATTTTCTGAACATTTTGGGGACTGAATTTGTTGAAACATTGTTTTTTTTTTTTTTTTAACAAAATTGTTTTGAGGTTCAATGATAATTCACTGAATCTTTTGAGGTTGAATTTTGCTCATTAAATATTTTTTGGGGCTCAATTTTTGGAGACTGAATTTTTTTCTCAAGGCATTGTTTTTTTATGAACATTTATAATTGTTTATACAACAATTATAAAAACATTTTAAACCCTAAATATCTCTGATCCTGCATTCTGAACCATTCTATGCTTCAACTTTTGTCTTTTTTTTGACAATTCCATATCTTTAATTCAGTTTTTTGGTCCTCCCATGTGTTTTTTTTAAACTTATTATTATTTTTTTTTTAATCCTAAACGACTCTTAAAACCCATTTTGCATCATGCCAAATGCAACTAAATGTCAGCTGTAAAGTTGTTGAGTTTTTGCAGATCTTTAGCTTTAAAAAGTTGCCTATGCATGGTCCAAATCTTTGTGAAACGTTACCAGATATATTGCGATGTATTTCAAGCACTTGACAGAAACTGTGAATGCAAACAATAAGATGAGAGCTGGGGGCCGCACGAAAATAGACAGCGGGCCACAATTGGCCCCTGGGCCGTAGTTTGGACATCCCTGGCTTAGGCCCTTTTTTGGGGGAATACTTTAAACTTTCAATATCTGGCGCTATCTCCAATTTACTGCAAGTTTTGTGTGAGAAAAACACTTTAAACTGAAGAAAAACACAAACAGAGAATTGTATGTTAGAGGCTTAGTGAAGAAAAAAAAACACTTCAAACAAACAGATCGAAATTTTTACAGTAGGTGAGCCAGATAGTTGAACATTAACAAACATCTGTACGCTAACATTTATGAGATTTTTTTCTCCTTTTCTGTATAAAAATAGATGTTAACAGCATCACCAGACCTTCCAGCATCTCACAGCTTCTCCCTCTCTTTGTACAAAAGCAACTGAATGACAGAAAAACTGAATCTGGAAGTAAAGGAGAAAGATATTCAGCTACTCAGGCCTATTGTAGAGTACAAACAAGGAATGGTGCAGTCTTTACAAAGATTAGCAACAATACAAGCCTCAAATCAGGCTCACACAGCACAAAGAAGACTGGAAACACATTTTTTGAGACCTCAGAAAAACTGTCTATCGTCAACACTGAAATACGTTCATATTGTTCATTGAGATAACTTCAAAAATATCTATTACTGTAATAAAAAAAAATTTCTTGGTGTCTAATTGACTCTTTTTAAAACATAATTCCAGATTGCAAAGAAGCTGAAGCTGAAGATCAATGAAGTTGATTTCTACGAGCCTTTCATGGAGGAACCCGTCACTATTCCAGGAAAACCTTACATCGAGTCCGAGCTCGTTGAGTACATCGAACAGCACGACAGGTGAGACGCTTATCTGAGACCTTTCATCGTATATTAACATAGGCCGTTTTCGAATTTGCATACTATACTCGCAGTAGGTACTGATTTGCTCAAAATGCAGTATGCAGTATGTGAACAAATGCGAAAGTTACAGTATGCCAAAACCAGACCACATTATAAAAAAGTAAAGAAAAATAATCCATCAGCTTTACTCTCACATTTCTCAAACTGGAAACCAGTGTAGCAAACAACAAAATGGACTAAACAGAATTGGCATACTGCATACTACATTCAAATACAGTTTGTAGTGTGCAGTGTCTACTACATACTGCATTAGAAAGTAGTATGTAGCAGGCAAATTCGAAAACAGCCACAGACTTAATGCAGGTGTGTTCAGGAACGGGATTGGCCCACTTTGACCGCTAGTATCACTGTGAAACCAAAAGTTATCACCAACCTTATTAAAAGGATAACATGATGTTTCAAATTACTCAAAATCTTCAATTACGAAAAGTATTGAAACTGTAAACCTCAAGTTTCAACTCTTGACTTTCTTCATTTCAGACCCACTTTGAGGAAGCTGGAGCCTCACAGCATGTATGAGATCTGGGTAAGAGATGTGAATTTTCTTCTTTGTGTTTCTTTTCATGTCACCTGTTAAAATTATTGTTAAAAACATATTCTACCACCTTGAGGTTTGTCATATCACTACAGTCGGATGAAGTTGTATTTCAACCCTTTTGAAAATATCTGCTCTCATGAAATCATCCACTCACATATTTTCAGAAAAATCGTTTGATTCTCAAGAGGTTGCAGTAATTATAACATATGAATAGTTGCTCTTTTATCTACAATCAACACTTTCTGCATGAAAGGAACGCATATTTGCTTAAAAACTTTAATAAATAGATAAAATAGTTTGCAAAACTGCCCAGTGTGTCAAACGTGATACAAGAAATATATCATGAATGAAATGATAAAGCAACATTGTTTTTGTGGATTTTGTTAAAAGGTCTAATTGCAATTTTTCTATCAGACATTGCGATTTCAATTTGATTCACAATTTTCTTCAAATCAAGCTTCAGTGAAGTTTTCACAATGTACAATAACATTTACAAACTTGACAGAAATTACATCAAACCATTGAATTATCAAAAGTTATTACTCTAATGCAAGGATGAAAAATGAAGATAAGAATTGTTTCTGAATGTATTTGTTAACAATTTTGCATTAAAAAGTCAATATTTTGATATAATAGTCCAAATTTTAAGCTATTAAAATCAAAGTTTTAAAAGATAAAAGTTAATATTTGATGTAATGGTCAAAACTTTGAGGAATTAAAGTTGAAATTTGGAGAAAAAAAAAGGTAATATATTGAGATGAAAAAATATTTTTTTAAGTTTCTAGCTGAAAGAGAAACCTAAAAAGTCAATATTTCGAGATAATACAGTCCAAACATTGAGATATATTTGTCAAAATTTTGAGATAAAAGGACAAAACTTTGACAAAAGACAAAATTGAGCTGAAAAGTCAATGTTATTAGATTAAGAGACAAAGTTTTGAGTTAAATAGTTGCAGCTGTGAGACAAAAAGTCAAATTTTAGAAACAAAAAGTCAAAGAATTGAGATGTTAAAGTCAAAATTTTGAGTCAAAGAGACAAAAATTTGAGCCAAAAAGTCAGTTATGAGATTAAGAGACAAAGTTTTGAGTTAGAAAGGCGAAGTTGTGAGATAAAAAGTCATTTTTGAGACGAAAAGATGAAATTTTGAGATACAGATTGAAAATTAAAAAAATAAAATGTGCATGTAAAACCTTTAAAGTCCTTGACAAAGGAAAAAAGGATCTTTTCTAACAGTTTTTATATCCAAGACACAAGTGTGAAAAACAGCTGACACAACAAATCTTGGGTCAGTCAGGATAAAAAAAAATACAGCTTTGGCGATCACATGATCACGATATCTGGAATTGCGATTTCGATCAGAAAATGATAAATTGTTCAGCCCTTTATCTTAGTCCCAGGAAATATTGGAATTTTCCGACTGTTTTTTGAGGGGTAGGTCTTGAAAGGGTTAACAGCTTTATTGTATTTGTGTCTGTGTTCACAGGAGGACGACATTGATGGAGAGCACATCGTTGCCTTCGCTGAGGAAGACGACCCAGGTGAACTTCCTCCTTTATGGTTACGACATTGACACTTTCACTTGTGAAGCCAGTGCTCGAGGGCACCTGGAATATTATCATAGCTAACACTTCAACTTTCACCTCAGACGGTTTTGAATTCCTGGAAATCCTGAAGGAGGTGGCACGCGAGAACACCGACAACCCCAACCTCAGCATCATCTGGATCGACCCCGACAATTTCCCCCTGGTATGAAACCACACGCGTGAACTATCATCACCGTTATTGGATCTTCCATTGCACTTTCATTGGGACTCATCCAATTTTATCACGTCTTTGTTTCCGTGTCTCTTCCAGCTGGTGCCTTACTGGGAGAAGACTTTCCGTATCGACCTCTCTTCTCCTCAGATTGGTGTAGTTGATGTTGAAGACGTAAGCAAACTTTCAGTTCCAAACTTTTCAAAAGTCCTAAGCAGTAAAACGTCCATTTAAGTTGCCAGTTTAGAATGATGTGACTGTCAAACAACAGTTAACTCTCCTAGATTTCTCTCCTCGAGGATGGTTGAGCCAAAGTACCAAGTGAAACCAAAAGTTAGTCAGATGGCCCTTTTCCACTATACAGTTCCAGCCCTACTCTACTCGGCTCTACTTAGTTTGGTTAGCTTTTCCACTCGCCCGACAACAGACTCACGGTGGGCGTGGATCTTATAACACAGCTGCGCTAAAGTGCTGCGCAGAAGTGCGAGCATGTCATCTATAACGCGACACAAACATAATTTTGTACTCACATATGTGCCACCGTGGTCTTTAAAGAATAAAAACAGCTTTCAAAAGCTTTCATTAAAGTAATGCAGCGGCTCAATGTTGGGTGCCATGACAACGGAGGTAAACAACAGCCTTGTGCTGCTGCACGCGGAGGAAAACTAAGGAGCTGCTTCCTGACATACACTCTTCCCTGGATCCTGTGAGATCGCTTTAATTTTTGATTTTTGGGCCTGGTATACCAGAGATTTTCTGTTGATCAATCATTCTTCTTTGAACTGGTTTTCCTTTTTGGTTCCCTGTGGATTAATGGACTGATTGGTGCTTAAAAATCGAAGACTCTTTAAACCGAGCTATCTTTGCTGTTAACTTAAAAGAACTTTTAACTTATTTAGGAATCATGAAGGAGCATTTTAGGGCTGTATTTTGTCTTCATTCAGTCTGGTTCTGTGCCGTCGGGTTTAAATGTCAGGAAAAACTCGTTGCTGACTTATTCGTTTGCCTCTTTTTGGACTTTCATAAGATCGTCCCCCTAATTGATTTCTTCTCTATCTCTCTCTCTGGGGCTGTCAAATCACAAACATGAAGGTCTAAACCTCGCACTAATATTCAAAAAGAGAAGTTGAGGTTTCCCGCCACAGGATTTCACTTCCTACATCTGTAGTTTCCTCAAAGCACTGAAACTAAACTAAGACCACAATTATTTAATACTCAGGTTTGGTTTCAAAATCATAGATGAATTGTTTTAGATTAACTACGTTGTTTTGGACATGAGTCAAAGAAGGTACGTTAACGTTTTAACCATAGACAAAATGCCTACAGAATGGACAGCGTAGCTCCGCCTGTCAATTCTATGATTTTGAAGCCAAAAACCCCTGTTTCTCGAGCCGCCAGAGTCTGCGCAGTAGAGAATTTCCGGTAGAGCCAAGTAAAAAAGAGAAATAAAAATATTTATTCCTTCTTCTTCAGAAGGTTTAGTCTCCTTTTGGCTCTTTCCTGAAGTTTCTTAAATCCCAGATAAAAACTACTCACGAACGGCAGCTGTCAACTATCGTAAAACAAAACTTATATCACGGTTTTTAATGTCCAATAACTAAAGAGAAACTAACTTCTCAGAAAAAAAACACCTGAACACCATGTAGCCAAATGACATCATCATACTACCTTAGCGTAAGGATGAGAGAAACGTTTCTACGAGGTATCGTAATTTTTTTTAGGTTTTCCCGGCTCATATCCCAAAGTATGGGGAGGCGGGGCTTATGACCTATACTGCAGCCAGACACCGGGGGGCAGAGCAGTTTGAGCCGAACATCGTTACGTCCACTTATTACACAGTCTAAGGTTTTAACATGTTTTGTCTTGTGTAAAAGTGACTTGCGTACATTTTCCCCGCAGGCTGACAGCGTGTGGATGGAAATGGACGACGAGGACGAAATGCCGACCGCCGACGAGCTCGAGCAGTGGATCGAAGACGTTCTGTCGGGAAAGATCGACCCAGATGATGACGATGAGGAGGAAGATGATGACGACGATGATGATGATGATGATGATGATGACGATGATGATGATGACGATGATGATGATGATGACGATGACGAAGATGACGATGATGATGACGATGATGACGACGATGATGATGACGACGATGATGATGATGATGACGATGACGATCAATAAACGCTCACTAAAATCAATAACATCAGTTTTTTTAAGCCAGTGATGGTAAAACCCAAAAGAAGCACCATTTCTTTTACACTTTACAGCAAACACACTCTGTGCCTGTTTGCTTCCTGTACGGTTTCCTGCAAGGGACAAAAATAACGAACCAACGGGAACCTTTTACTTTCAGTCGGGGAGTTTTTCTAAAGACGCAGAGCATTTGTTACTCTGTTGGTGAACGGGGTTACAGAGTTCCTTTGTTACTATCTTAAAACATGCTGACTTCTCACCTTTAAGTTTCACTATGAATGTGCACCACGATGCTAACAGAGGCTAACAGAGGCTAACTTCCCTGATTTTTTTCTACACTAAGTCACAGACTGGGGCTGAGCACATTCACAGTCCCTGTCATAACTGTTCACCTGTTTCAATGTTTTCTACTTAATGAAGGGAAGAAACAATCTCTTTGTTGTGCTGTTTTTAAGGAAATTTAACCTTAATTCACTATTCAGTCTTAAGATCTTTACAATCTTGGAAAAGTGTCAGATGATGAAGAAAATCTCAACATAAGTTGTTTCTGCTCTCGTATTAAAAATGAAATACGAAACTGTTTTAAAAACCAAAGCTTGTTTCTGTCATTGCTGCCTGTGTGTAGTTATTTTGAGTGGGTGTGTGTGTGTCTACAATTTCTATGTAAGAGTTTGGGGGTTTTTTTGGCTTAACATATCATAACATTTTACTCCTCCACATTTCTAGTCCAAATCAAAAAAGAAAAAGCCAAAAGCACTGAGTTTAGAGCAAGACATATACATATACATAGCTGTATAAACACATAAAAAAGTTTATTACTATGTAATTACTGATGTCTATCACATTTATCTTTATTTAGTTATGTATAAATATGTATACACACAACATTTAGGCACCAAACAAACTTTTTAAAAGTTGAGATTAATGATGTGTTTGTCTGTAGTAAAATAAGTGTTTGGTTTTTTTACATGTTGCAAACTCTTCAAACTCAAGAAAGACATTTTTAAAGTTTTCCAAGGCAATTATTTTAACAGGAAACCATGGATCTAATGTCAAATTACAAAAAATTACAAATTAAAGAAATTGCCATCAATTTATCATGATGATGTTGGGATAATTCTTCATATATTTTGTAATGAATTGGGATTTACTTTAAAATTAATTATTTGCTAATTGTCACCAACTTACTGTAGAAATGGGAAAAATCAGACTCGCTTACAATTAAATTTGGATATCATTTAAAAGAAGCTACCTGCTCATTTTAACCCAATTAAAAAAGTAATAATAATAAATGAAGTAATTTCAACAAAATAAAATCAAAACTTTGTTCGGTTATTGCCTAACTACATTGAATTATACAGACCTTCAAAGTAAAGTGTTAACAAACCTACTCTAAAAAATATTTTGTATTTTCGCTGTTGGTTTGGCATCATAATTCAGTTCAACTCCCTTTATAACCACGAAAAAAACCTCCACAGTTCAGACTTCAGATGAAACAGTTCACTTAAACTTTATTGTCACATTTCATTGTTGCCATTTCATCAACTTAATTCTGACAAACATTTAAATGATATTGTGACAAATCAAACCTGGAGCAGTATACTTCCACTGCATGTAGAAGTGACTGTTTCCTTATTTAAATTCACACATCTACCAGGAAACCGCTGAAGGTCGTGTGGTGACCTGAGCCGTAGACGTGCGAGTTTGGATCCATGCGCACGTAGACTTGGTCGCCTGCCTGAAGCTTCAGGAACACGGCGTTTCCTCCGTTGTGCGCAGTCTCGTGGACAGCTGGGTGATCCTGGCTCTGGACGACGCGCTCGTTGTTCTTGTAGAGAGTCAGGAGTGTGCCGGGACGTCCTCCGGCGTGGTGGAAGATGGTGAAGAAATAAACTCCGTCATAAGGTGCGTAGAAGATACCTGAGTGAACGAAAGGGCGGGAGATTCACTAATTGTGTCATGTAACTTTGGTTTTGAAGGCTAGATTAGATATAAACTGTCTCATATTGTTGATAAGATGGTCTTACCACTGGATGAGTTGTAGCCATTTCCGATGTTGGTGATCACTTTTTGGTAGACCAGAGTCGTTTCTGCACCAAAAGGTCCGATCGCTCCTCTTGGTCCAGCCTCAGCACTAAAGCACACAGATTTTCTCTCTGTGCAAATAGAGAAAAACCAAATATTGAGACCACACAATGCTCGAGTCATTGATGTAGAAGAATCAAAAACGTTTCCTCTTACCTTTGCTTTTCAGAGACAGAATCTGTTGTTCAGTGTCCTGCAGCTTCGCCTCTAAAGCCGCCAGTTTTTCCTTCAAGGAACCGAACTCGCAGCACGTTTCCGACGGTGGATGAAGCTTTTCGGTTAAAGTTTCAGTCTTGTTGCAGAGCAGAAACAGCCACAGGAATAGTCAATCTCCTCACTGCAGAGCCAGAGGGTTGGTCTGTCTGCTTTTAAACGCTTTATCTCTCACAGTACGTGACATTTGGTACCTCACGTTAGGAAGCTGTCACTTTCGCCGAGTCAAATCTGACCCTGTCATAGTTCCTAATTTGGTCACAGTTCCCCCTCTAAACATGTTCATTGGTGTAGTGGTGCGGTTAGATGCACGTACACAAGTTTCATTTCACATGAGGAAGAACATATTGTGCTGTCTTGACACTTTACGTAACCCTTTAACTAGTTCCAGGAGTCTGACATTTCCAGATTTAACATCTGAAGTCATTAATCCCTTCGTTCCCACCCAACTCTGGCCTATTTACCATGCTTTGTTTTAAAGCTTATAACTATAGAACTATAAAGTCAAAAATTCATCAGTGACACCTCATTTGAAAGAGTCTCTAGTTTCAGAGAATGTCATTTTTTTTATCATAGACTGTATAAAACATGGACGTAGTCTCTGTGACGTCACCCGTCTGTTACTGCAGCTCCGTTTTGGAGCAAAACGGCGGGCGCGGCCATAGTGGAAATGGGACGAGTGGCCAAACTCACAGCTATCGGGCGCCCGCCAGTCACGTGGTCTGAGCTGTGGCTCTGATTGGGCAAGCTCTCGATCTTAATATCTTCCAAACGGCCGAGTTAGAAAAAAATTCACCCCCCTCACAGTGTGTGCCGTTAGCAAAATAAGCAATACAGACGGGAGACAGAGTTTGTAACAGGCTTTAAATACGATAGTTTCGACTCTGAAAACGGCCTTTTTCCCCATTCATTTGTACGTGACTTCCAGTGCTTCTGGAGCCAGCCTCACTTGAGGAACAGCAGCTTTTTAGCACTTCCATGTTGTCTCATTTTTTTCAGACCGGAGGTTGCCGCTTGGTTTTTGTATGTGGCTAAAGTCCACATCAGGATAAATGCAGCTAAAACACCTTTTTTTTCCCTCTTTATTTTTATAACCAATTTTTGAACATCATTAAATTCAAGATGCTTCATGTCAGACATAAGACATTCACTACATCACTTCTACACTTCGTCTTCTATATGTGGGTGAAATTTGAACTTTTTAGGCAAAATCATAGACTGTATATAGAATGGACAGCGAACTTCCGCCTTATATCCCCAATAAAAACTACTCACAAGCTGCAGCTGTCAACTATCATAAAACGAAACTTATAACACAGTTTTTGACGTCCAATAACTAATGAGAAACTAACTTCTCAGTAAAAAAAAACACCGAACACAATGCAGCCAAATGACATCATCATATCACCTTAGCGTGAGGATGAGAGAAACATTTCCACCAGGTATCATAATTTTTTTAAGTTTTCCCGGCCCATATCCAGAATGCAGGGGGGGGGCGGGGCTTATGACCTATACTGCAGCCAGACACCAGGGGGCGGGGCATCTGCTGGAGGCTTCAGTTTGAGCCGAACGTTGTTACGTCCACTTATTATACAGTCTATGGGTAAAACCTTGTAGGAGGTAAGAAGTCCTTTGTTGTTGTGATCGCCATCCGAGCGATTCTTTCACAAATTACATTTTGTTGGTGAAGTAAACTGTTAAACAAACTTAACGTCTCAAATGTGAAGACTCTAAACTTTCTAACATCGTAGACCATTCTGATGTTTGACAAAGGTGTTACTGTTTATACTTTGATGACGTCAGAGCCAGGAATGGCAAACGGCTCACTGGCGAGTGGGAACTAAGAGGTTAAAGGTCGACCTTGGAGGACGGTTAATGACCTCTATATTTTCAGTTCACACACATTTTCCCGTCACCTGAGAGTCAGGGCATCTAAGCAAGGACATCAAGTGCTTTTCATCCAAGACCCTTTATCCATGACTTCTACATTTGTTTGACTGAAGTGAAAGTATTTAAAACATTGTTAAATTTTGTTGAGGAAGCTAAGGGACAGTAACAGTCATGTTACAGTAACCAGACGTCTTCTTTTACCTGGACAAGTCCTTCTTTTTGGCAGCAACATTATATAATGTTGTTGATGTTGAACATTCTAAGCCAAAAGTCTGGAATTAAAGCCACAATTTTGAAATATGAGTTCAAAATTTTGCAAAGATAAAATCAAAGCCATGAGAAAAACATCAAAATTTGGAAATAAAAAGTCAAAAGTTTGAGTTAAAAAGTCAAAAGTTTGAGTTAAAAAGTCAAACGTTTGAGATATAAAGTCAGAAGTTTAAGATATTATTTCAATATTAAAAGATACTAAAGTCAAATCTATGCGAAAAATAGTTTAAAATTTGAGATAAATATAGACAAAGAAATATTTCAACAAAGCCAGTTTTTCATCTTCATGTTCTTAAACTTGACACCTAAAAAGTGTTTCTTTGGGATAATAGACTTTTTATATTGACTTCAGATTAAAATTTGGATATTTCTGTTGACATACCTCTGTGATGTTAAAGTTCAACTAATGCCAGTAAATGGAGTTAATACTTGTTTTCTTATTTCACAATCAGCGCATCAACTGATCATTAAAAAGTCAGAGCATCACCAGATCAACTCAGTGAGAGCGAATCCACAGTGGGAACATTTTTCAATCATGAACTTTGCTCAGTTGTGTTACGTTCTTTTGCTGCTCTGTGCCTTGACTTTGGCTCAAGGGAATGATGGTTTTTCTGAATCGCCATCATGCTACGCTAACATGTGTGAGCGCTTAGACAAGTTTGATGCTCTACAAAGCCAGATCCAGGAACTGAGGAACAAAGGTAAAGTCAATTATTTTAAGTATAAATGTCATAAAGTGAGAGGTTTTTTTAAGTAGGGTTCTAGAAATACATGATATGGAACCTCTATTAGGTATTACTATTAAAAAGCTTTGACTTTATTATCTTTTAATATTGAAATTATATATTATTATTTTGACTTTGTATCTCTGACTTTTGGCCTAGAGTGGGGCATGTTCAAAATCACTTCACCAACTCCGGTTATCTTGTTTTTATTTTCAAACAGTGACAACCCCAGTGATATTCAGTGCAGCAACAGGAGGTGAAAACTCAGCCATTGGACCATACAACACAGACACGACTTTGATCTTTCAGAGAGTGATGACGAACATTGGCAACGCCTACAACAGCGCCACAGGTAAAACATGACTACTGCAATGTGACAGGCTCATAAACACAGATTGAGAGGTGTGAGGGCTTTGTTGTCGTATATTTTCATGTGTCATGGACAGTACAGTAAATGGATATAGTCTCAGTGATTTCAGCAAGTGGTTTCTTAAACAGAGGTTTGAATCTGAGTGGCTTGGTGACCACATTGGAAATTTTGGCCCTGCCTCTTAGCAGGCAGAGAGGTGGGGCTGAGGCAGGCTACAGCGTTCATGAATGTCCAGTTTATGACTGAAAGACAAGTAAATTGTTGCTGTTGGCCAAAAGCAAAACCTGCCTCCTTGCCACTTGCCAGGTCGACTAAAAGCCTGGTTAACTTGATATTTCCAACATGAGGACTGACATCATTAAGCTTCAAAATGCTGAGTCATCACTGAGATTAAAACCCACATTTTACACCATCCATGGTGCTAAAAAAAGGAGTCTAATGTTGTTCTGTTTCCTCAGGTGTCTTCACTGCACCCCATGCTGGGATTTATCACTTCACCTTTTTCTGTCATGCTGGAGGGGAGCATCCCGTAATACTTCATCTCATGAAGAACCAAGAAGTGATATTGCATATCCACGACCACAAATCAAGCTATGACACTGCTGACAATGGAGGAAATGCAGTGTTTCTGCAGCTGCAGCAAGGAGTCCAGGTGTTTATACGCATGAAGGCAAATGCACATGTCTGGGGAGGTAACTATGTCACAACTTTTAGTGGCTTTTTGGTCTCTCAAATGTAAGAATTTCTGTTGCCTGCTTGTTAATAAAAACACAGCTGCACATGATCATCTGACTCAGAGTTGATTGTTCCAGTGTTTCCATGAACCTCTACATTTTCTCTGTATTGTATAAATTGCAAAACCTTTGATATATAACCTGAATCTCAAAATCTGCTGTATGAGAACATGTGCTACATTTTCAACTACAAATCAGCCTGTGTCAAGGGTTTTTAATCTTGAAATACTTGAATTGAGAGGTTTAAAAGCTTATCAACTACAATATACACTTAGTGAATTTGTTTAAAAAGGTCCAAATATATTACATAGTATTCAAAAAAGTGATAATTCATTGAATTTCCAAAAAAACAAAATGTAATTCATTTTTTGCATCAAGTTCATGCTGTTTTATGTTGAATGCTCTGTAAGTGTTTGTAGTGTTCCAAAAAAAAAAAAATCAAAGACATCTACTGCATCACTTCTACATCTGGGTGAAATATATTGCATGAATAAAACCAGCTTTATCAGATGTGTGTGTCTTCTTTGTAGTCAACTTTGTTCTCTCTGTGAAAGGATTCCCTAAAAATCATATAATTATTGCTCCCAGTCATGGATTGTACTGCTCCGGTTGCTTACATGACTGTGAAGGAAAAGGCGCGCCTTTTTTTTTTACGCTTTTTGGCAGATTCTCCTGCATGGACATGTCCTTCTTTTTGGCAGTAAAATTATATAATGAGGGATTCCATGAAATTACGCAAAATGTCTGAGTTTTTCTCAGCTTGTTTTACGGACCTTTGATGTTTATAGTTAAGCATTTCACTGAGCTACTTGCATTAATCTGTCGACCAGCCTGTCAAGATGTTGAACATTTGAAGCCAAAAGACTGAGATACAAAGTCAAAAATTTAAGATATTATTTCAATATTAAAAGATGATAAAGTCAAACATATGAGAAAAAAAGTTAAACATTTTGGATTGATATGGACAGAGAAATTCAAACAAAGCCAGTTTCCATCTTAACCTTGTAGGAGGTAAGATGTCCTTTGTAGTTGTGATCGCCATCCGAGCGATTCTGTCACAAATTACATTTTGTTGGTGAAGTAAACTGTTAAACAAACGTAACATCTCAAATGTGAAGACTCTAAACTTTCTAACATCGTAGACCATTCTGATGTTTGACAAAAGCTTTACTGTTTATACTTTGATGACGTCAGAGCCAGGAATGGCAAACAGCTCGCTGGCGAGTGGGAACTAAGAGGTTAAAGGTCGACCTTGGAGGACAGTTAATGACCTCTATATTTTCAGTTCACACACATTTTCCCGTCACCTGAGAGTCAGGGCATCTAAGCAAGGACATCAAGTACTTTTCATACAAGACCCTTTATCCATGACTTCTACAATTGTTTGACTGAAGTGAAAGTATTTAAAACATTGTTAAACATTGTTGAGGAAGCTAAGGGACAGTAACAGTTATGTAACAGTAACCAGACGTCTTCTTTTACCTGGAAAAGTCCTTCTTTTTGGCAGCAACATTATATAATGTTGTTGATGTTGAACATTCTAAGCCAAAAGTCTGGGATTAAAGTCACAATTTTGAAATATGAGTTCAAAATTTTGCAAAGATAAAATCAAAGCCATGAGAAAAACATCAAAATTTTGAAATAAAAAGTCAAAAGTTTGAGTTAAAAAGTCAAACGTTTGAGATATAAAGTCAAATTTTAAGATATTATTTCAATATTAAAAGATACTAAAGTCAAATCTATGCGAAAAATAGTTTAAAATTTGAGATAAATATAGACAAAGAAATATTTCAACAAAGCCAGTTTTTCATCTTCATGTTCTTAAACTTGACACCTAAAAAGTGTTTCTTCGGGATAATAGACTTTTTATATTGACTTCAGATTAAAATGTGGATATTTCTGTTGACATACCTCTGTGATGTTAAAGTTCAACTAATGCCAGTAAATGGAGTTAATACTTGTTTTCTTATTTCACGATCAGCGCATCAAATGATCATTAAAAAGTCAGAGCACATTTGTTTGACTGAAGTGAAAGTATTTAAAACATTGTTAAACATTGTTGAAGAAGCTAAGGGACAGTAACAGTTATGTAACAGTAACCAGACGTCTTCTTTTACATGGACGTGTCCTTCTTTCTTGGTTCTTGGTTTTTCTCAGCTTGTTTCACAGAACTTTGATGTTTATAGTAAAGCATTGCACTGAGCTACTTGCATTACTCCGATGCACCAACCTGTCAAGATGTTGAGCATTTTAAGCCAAAAGTCTGAGATAAAGTCAAAATTTTGAAATATGAGTTCAACATTTTGCAAAGGTAAAATCAAAGCCATAAAGACAATGTCAAAATTTTGGGATAAAAGGCAAAAGTTTGAGATACAAAGTCAAATTTTTAAGATATTATTTCAGTATTTTAAGATAATAAAGTCAAAGATATGGGAAAAAGTTCAAAATTTTAGAGAACTATGGACATAGAAATTCCAACAAAGCCAGTTTTTCATCTTTATACTATAAAACTTTGACAACTAAAAAGTGTTTATTCGGGATAATAGACTTTTTATATTGACTTAAGATGTGGGTATTACTGTTGACATACTTCTGCGATGTTAAAGTTTAACTAATACCTGTAAATGGACTTTATACTTGTTTTCTTCTTTCACAATCAGTGGATCAACGGGTCATTTAAAAGTCAGAGCACCAGCAGATCAACTCAGTGAGAGCGACTCGACCCAGAGAAGATTTTTCAGTCATGATCTTTGCTCAGTTTTGCTGTGTTCTTTTGCTACTCTGTGCCGTGACTTTGGCTCAAGAGAATGACGGTTTTTCTGAATCGTCATCATGCTACGCTAACATGTGTGAGCGCTTAGACAAGTTTGATGCTCTGGGAGGGAAACTCCAAGATCTGGAGGTCAGGTTACAAAGCCAGATCCAGGAACTGAGGAACAAAGGTGAGGTCAATTATTTGAAGTATAAATGTCATAAAGAGAGAGTTTTGTTTTTTTATCAGAGTTCTAGAAATACATGATATAGGACTCCCACAAGGCTCACTTCGTATATAGCTTTCACTATATTATCTTTAAATATTGAAATGATGTATTGTAATTTTGACTTCAAACCGCAAACATTTTACTTTTTAACTCTGACTTTTGACTCTTTATCACAAAATTTTGACTTTATCTCAGACTTTTGGCTTAGAATTGGCCATGTTCAAATTCTTGACATGTCGGTTCATCAGAGTAATACAAGTAGCTCAAGACGAAAGCGAAGCACAGGCAGCACAGTTGTACGGAGGCGTGTGTGTTGTGGATATGGCGAGCGGAGAGGAGTAGCAGCAGGAGGTGGAGGATGCTCCTGTGGCATCCTATCGTTCTCCTGTCTGGGATTACTTTGGATTTCACGTTACCTACGACGACGGCGGTAAGAAAGTGGTGGACAAAACCGTGACTGTGTGCGAGCACTGTAGAACACGCGTTGTTTATGCGAACGCTAACACATCCAACATGATAGCTCATCTGCGAAGACATCATTACAGTGTGTCACTTGGCAGTGCAAGAAGAGACTCAGGTAGGAGAGGACAACTTTCACTACCAGCAGCCACCCACATGACTATAAAGGGAAAAAAAAAGATTAAAATAATGTTAACAGTGAATTATTAGAATATAGGGTATTTGGGGTGATAAAAACAATAACAATGTAAACCGAACCGAACGTAAAACCGTGACCACAAAACCGTGATACGAACCGAACTGTAGATTCAAGTACCCTTCAAGTAGCTCAAAAGCTTTTCTGAAAACCATCAGTATTTTAAAGCAGGAAGACCAGTGAACACAAAGTATGACGCAGCACTACTGTTTACTTTATGTTGGCAGTTGTACACACACACACACACATATATATATATATATATATATATATATATATATATAAATATATACTGGACTGGGCTGTCCTGTATCAAGAAAGAATTCAGTTCAGTTCAATTAAATTAAAAAAACTTCAAAAAAAATTGTCCCAACATAGCAATTCAAAGTTGAAGAAGATGATTTTGTGGTTGTTTTTGCTTTGCTGGGGCTCCATTCCAACCCAAGATAATAATGTGACAAGTGAAATAAGACAATCTACTGAAATTCAGCCAGACTCTCCAAACATGAACATTCTCCTGAGAAAGTTTGATGATCTGATGGAGAAATTTAAAGATTTGGAGACCAACCAGCAGGACATTCAGACCAGAGTTCAGAACAGTGACAACACGATTCTGAAGGAAGTAAAAAGGCTCGGGTCTAAGTGTTGTTTTCCTGTGAAAATAGAAGTTTTCTGGTGTTTTGCTCAACATCGTCATGTCTGTGATTTTTGATTATCTGACATTTGCGCAAGTTTGTCCAGATCTTTTGAAAACCTGCTAAAATCAATTAACTTCTGTCATGGTGTTTTTATGTTGAAACAGTGACAACCCCGGTGATATTCAGTGCAGCAACAGGAGGTGGAAACACAGCCATTGGACCATTTAACACAGCCACGACTTTGGTCTTCAGGAAAGAGATTACGAACATTGGCAACGCCTACAACAGCGCCACAGGTAAAACATGACTACCGCAATGTGACAGGCTCATAAACACAGAATGAGAAGTGTGTGGGCTTTGCTATGGAGAGTACAATAAATGGATAAAGTATCAGTGGTGTCAGGTGGTGGTTTCTTAAACAGAGGTTTGAATCTGAGTGGCTTGGTGACCACATTGGAAATTTTGGCCCTGCCTCTTAGCAGGCAGAGAGGTGGAGCTGAGGCAGGCTACAGCGTTCATGAATGTCCAGTTTCTGACTGAAAGACAAGTAAATTGTTGCTGTTGGCCAAAAGCAAAACCTGCCTCCTTGCCACTTGCCAGGTCGACTAAAAGCCTGGTTAACTTGATATTTACAACATGAGGACTGACATCATTGAGCTTCAAACTGCTGAGGCATCACTGAGATTAAAACCCACATTTTACACCATCCATGGTGCTGACAAAAGGAGTCTAATGTTGTTCTGTTTCCTCAGGTGTCTTTGCTGCACCTCATAATGGAGTTTATTACTTCACCTTTTTCTGTCATGCTGGAGGGGAGCACATCTTGTCACTGGAGCTCTATAAGAACTCAGCAATGATTGTGGAGACCCATGACCACAAATCAAGCTATGACACCGCTGATAATGGAGGAAATGCAGTGTTTCTGCAGCTGCAGCAAGGAGACCAGGTGTATATACGCCTGCGTGTAAATGCACATGTTTGGGGAAACGACTTTGTCACAACTTTTAGTGGCTTTTTGGTCTCTCAAATGTAAGAATTCCTGTTGCCTGCTTGTTCATAAAAACACAGCTGCACATGATCATCTGACTCAGAGTTGATTGTTCCAGTGTTTCCATGAACCCCTACATTTTCTCTGGATTGTATAAAAGGCAAAACCTTTGATATAAAATCTGAATCTCAAAATCTGCTGTATGAGAACATGTGCTACATTTTGAACTAATAATCAGCCTGTGTCAAGGGTTTTTGTTCTTCAAGTATCTGAATTTCCCTGAGGGTTTAAAAGCTTATCAATTATAATATACACAAAGTGAATATGTTTAAAAATGTCAAAATTATTTACAAAGTATTCAAAAAAGTGAAAAATGTAATTCATTTTTTGCATCAAGTTCATGCTGTTTTATGTTGAATGCTCTGTAAGTGTTTGTAGCGTTCCAAAAAAAAAAAATCAAAGACATCTGCTGCATCACTTCTACATCTGGGTGAAATATATTGCATGAATAAAACCAGCTTTATCAGACGCGTGTGTCTTCTTTGTAACCTTGTTCTCTCTGTGAAAAGGTTTGCTAAATATCAAATAATTATTGCTCCCAGTCACAAATTGTACCGCTCCTGTTGCTTACATGACTGTGAAGAAAAAGGCGCAGGTTTTTTTTTTTTACACTTTTCAGCAGATTGTCTCGTAACAGCAGGCTTCGTGTGAACGGTAAGACTATTGGTTACTGTGACAGTGATTGACAGAGCTGAAAGCCGATAAACGAGGCTGTTAGGTGAGATTTACGCAGTATGAGCTGCCGCTACAGGCAAGCTAAGCAGAGAGCACTTCTTGTATAAATCAGGCTCTCCTGGCATCAAATCTTTGTGTATCGAGATGGGGACTCTTCTGTCGTTTAGCCAGAAGAATAAGGAAATAAAACAGGCCCAGGAAGGAATCTCCTGGCATGCCCCATTTTAAGCCAAAAGTCTGAGATAAAGTCAAAATTTCAAGTTAAAAAGTCAAAAGACGGAGATAAAAAGTCAAAATTTTAAGATATAAAGTCAAAATATTAAGATACAATTTCAGTATTAAAAGATCATAAAATCTGGCCCCGTCGAACCGTCCAATCCAGGCCGCGACTGGATTCCAAAATTGGTTGACCGTGGTATAGGTGATAGGAGTCTGACTCATAAAGGCTTAAAATGCCTTCAGTTTTGTAATGAAATGGGGAAAAAATTATATATATATATAAACAATTAATATCAAGTATCAAGTAAATATCAAATAATAATTTTATGCCAAAATTTGATTTCTATTTAATTTTTGTTTGAGGGTCCGGCCCCAAAAGTGACTGTCTGGTGAAATTCTGACCCCCTGATAAATATAGTTGGTAACCTCTGCCTTATATCTTAAATATAATATTTATTGATTTACGTCTCCACTATTACAAAAACTTGCCTGAAAGTGCAATAAGCTATTTTTTCACACAGCAGTTTCTTCAACTTCTCTTTAAATTACATTTTTATAACTGGGATGGCAAGCAGAGTTGCCAGATTGTGCTGTTTGAACTCGCTTGGCCGGGAAAAATAGTATTGGGCTGGTTAAAAAATTTTGGGCTGCTTTTCACAACATTTTTTAGTAAATACGCTTGAGAAAATATTGAAAGAAGAGTTGCCAAAACGTGGCAAGAAAATTAAAAACTCACATATTTGTTATCCTAGCCTGTTTGATATTCTTCCCATTGTTTTTTTTCAGTGCAGTTGTTTACTTCAGGCCGCTTCTTTATTAACCATGCAATAGTTTTACAGTTTTTAAGATGAGTTTCTTGAGAAGTTGAGATTTGGGTTGGTTTTTAATGAGTTTTGCGGGTTTTACGTTGTGTTTAGGCTGGAAACTGTTGGTCAGATCTGGCAACCCTAGTAGCACGGCTTTGTTGTAAAGGGGCAGCTGCCACCCTATGCCCTCCCGGTAGATCCGCCCCTGGATCAGAGCCCCTTTGACAAAAACTGCAGCTGAATAATGCCATAACAGGGACAATGCAAATCTGACAACACATCAATGCGTCAATAGCGCCACCTAATGGCAAGATCTCACAATATCAAATACTCAACGTGACAACAAGAAACAAAAAAGGCGTGAACGGCGCACACCCAATACACAACAATAAATATTCAAAGCAAACACACACAAGGAACCACAGCCAAACAGCCAATTCAGCACCACGGACAGGTGCGCGCGCGTGAGGGTGTGTCACTCATACACACCCTCACACACCTACCGCCATAGTTACGTGCCACACAACTTCCATTAAGTAAACTATACCATAAATTCCGCTTATATTAGAAATTAATTACTCACCGATCACTTCTTGAAGAGGAATGACGTCAGAGTGCCTTCACGAGCTCCAGGTTCACAGGTGTTCCGCTTTAACCACTCCTGATTGGATGATCTTCTTTTTCTTTCCCCTCTTGAGATATTATTAAATCCTCTGGTTGATGTGGTCCTAAACGTTTTATCTACAACTTCTGCTCAAGTAGTAAAGTATGGGGCTCCATTTGTGCCAAAAATATGTCGATGCCTTTGGTCATTACGTCGTTGGATAAGGTGTCGTCATTTGACAACGTTGCTGCTATGCTATGTGTCGTCTGACTTGTCGTTGTATGTGTCGTTTTAATCATAGACATATATAAATATAAGAAGGCTAGATGCCTCGTGCGCGCTGCAAGCCAATGAGAAGTAACGTCGTCACGTGGCGGCCATCTTGGAACAGGGCTGCTCACTCACTCATTACTTTACACTCAATGGAGAATGGACTTTGAAAAAACTGTAGATTGTTCAATTATGATTATTATAAATGGGTCAATGACGTGACATCCCTTTTTTTTGTGTCCGAGTGCAATATTTCCTTCCATCATGAATTGAGTATTTCATCACATGTATTTCTTTATTCTATGAAACCTGTGTTATTTGAACACATCTTTAAACTATTCAAATATAACATGATTTTTTGTGTTTTGGTTCCTCAAACCCCCAAAATGTCAGGTGGTGCAACCGTCCTGACAAGTATCCACAGTAATTAAACTCTAAAAATTGAATGTCAGTTATTGTAAATGGAAATTAAAAATACAGTGGCATTATTTTATGCTTGAACCTTTTTAAATAAAACGTTCTTTGCAAATAAAAAGAATTTTAAAGCTGTTGAGAATTTAAAAAACTTTTGTCCCGTAATTTTCACCTTGTCAAATGTCAGGGTGGTGCAACCGTAACATTAGACTTTTATTTTAAAGTGAAGAGAATAAAACAGGAAACAGGAAACTGCATCAGCCAGAGGACCCCAAATGACATTTGTGACCAAGTGGAAAAGTTTGTAGATTTCTCTGAAATACTGATAAAAAAGGTTTTTCCACTTCATTGGTGACTGGAACAATTTCCATGTCAGGTGGTACAACCAATGTAATAATGTGAAATGTTATTTTAACATCAAATTATTTATCTTATTCACAAATAAAAGAAATAAAACACACAAAATGAAAATGTATGAGTCACTACAGAAACTTGAGAGATACTTGCCAATAATTTCACACAGAAAAAAATAACAGGAACATATAAATATATTTTCATATATTTGGTTGCGCCACCTGACATTTTTGGGTGCTCAAATTAAAAATACTAAAAAATAATGAACCTCAAAACTTTGAAATGTCGTTCAACTACTGAAATCTGTTAGAAAAAATAATCCTTCTCTCAGAAATATGTTTTTTATCCACTTTCAAAGAACTTTTTAAAAATACGTTTTTAGACCCTCTTTTTGTCATCGACCCAAATACGTTCATACGTAAATACATATGTAAATAACATAGGGGGAACCAAATATCAATCAAATTTTTAGTTTCCTTTGTTTTGTAACTAAATGTCAAAGTGGATGTCATCATCATATTGCTGCAAAACAAATCTACCAACAGCTGTGATTCTCATATGTTAAAAAAAAAAAAAAAAGTTGCAACACAAAAAATAAAAAAAATTCCGCTTAAGAGGAACTCTATCAACAAAAAATGAGTAGGGAGATAAGGACAAGAAAAGGGAAGTGCGCTAAAAAAAGAAATGTATTTCATATTTCAATAAATTTCAATGCTTCTTTGTATTTTGAATGACTTACAGATGACCCCTTAAAAAAGGGAGTTGGTTGTCAATTGGAAGAAAGATAAGGAGGGGGAAAAATGCACTAAAAAAAGAAATATGATTTAATTTTTGTACCTTTAATGCATCTTGATGCTTCTTGTTTGACAGAAATAAACGGATGTGCTCCCTGGGCCATCAAAGGAACAAGCTGCCTCAATATTAAATTAGCTCTGAGAAATATTGTACAAAAGTATAGAATTTAGTCATCTTTTCTTTCAATGTTTTCATGACACTGTAAAACCACATGCATACATTTATTCATGTTAATTTTCCATATTATTCCCGGTAAATTATTCTCAGCTACACAAGGGGGTATTTGGCTGAAATTGTTTTTGATAGGGTGGCTAACCTTAACCTTAACCTTGAAAGCTTATAATCCTCTAATGCAAAGATGCCATTGGTTTTGAGACACGGTGAATGTCTCCGCAGTAACTCTCCCGATTTTGGATGCAAAAAGACTGATTGATGTATCTTATCTGGTTGCAACCGTACCATCAATTGAAAAATAACATGCAAATCATGGCACAGGAACAACACTGGGCTCCATAGGGTTAAACTTTGGTGCCTTAAATGTGTTTAATCAGGAAAATAGACTTTTTGTATTAACTACAGATTGATATGTGGATATTTCTGTTGACATACTTCTGAGATGTTAAATTTTAACTGATGCCAGTAAATGGAGTTTATACTGTTTTCTTATTTCACAATCAGCCTCCAATCAAACATGATGTTAAATGTTAACTAATCATCAGAAAAGTCAGAGCACCAGCAGATCAATTCAGTGAAAGCGACTCAACCTAGAGAAGATTTTTCAGTCATGAACTTTGTTCAGTTGTGTTGTGTTTTTTTGCTGCTCTGTGCCTTGACTTTGGCTCAAGAGGATGAAGGTTTTTCTGAATCGCCATCATGCTACGCTAACATGTGTGACCGCTTAAAGAAGTTTGATTCTCTGGGAGGGAAACTCCAAGATCTGGAGGTCAGGTTACAGGTTAAGTGAATCCAGGTTGGAAAGCTGTGAAAACCGGATTCAGGAACTGAGGAATAAAGGTGAAGTCAATTATTTTGAAAATAAATGTCCCAAAGTGAGAGTTGTTTTTTTTTTTTTTTTTTTTTTTTTTTAAAGGGTTCTGGAAATTCTTAACAAAGTCATATCTTCATGATGTTTTGTTGGAAACAGAAAAACCAAAGGTGATCTTCAGTGCAGCGCTGGGAGGTGGAGCTGTTGGACCTTTCAACACAGACAGAACTTTACTCTACAGGGTGATTACAAATATCGGCAACGCCTACAGCGCAGCCACAGGTAAGACACCGACCAAATACCTGGGTTCTTCAACATCAGGGTCAAATGATGAATTTAGAAACAATCAGGAGATGAAAAAGAAAAGTACTGCAACTGGAAACTAGTTCAAACGTGCATTAAAAGTGAGGGGTTACATTTTGGAGGTGGCGTAGTCGTGTATACAGGGGTGTATCAACCAGGGGGGCAAAGGGTGGCAGCTGCCCCCCCTTCAACAACGCCATGCCACCCCAGTTATAAAGATTTAATTCAAAGGAAAGTCATACATCATTGGACACATCTATTAATTACCAACTGCAGTGAATAAGGTCACGTGACATTATAGGTCATGCTTTTCAAAGTCAATTTAATGTATTTGATCCAGTTTCTAGAGGCTCAAGTCTCAGCCCATAGGTCTAGGTAATAAAAAAAGGGAAACCCCCATTAGGCCATCTAGCCCCCCCCCCCACACACACACACAAAAAAAAAACAAAAAAAAGAAATTGCAAGAGAAATGCCTTTGTATTAACCCTAATACCTTCCTGAATCACAAAACTAAACGTCTATCACTATAGATGAAGTGGAACTTTTTTTTCTTTTTTTTCTTTTAATTAAAGCCAAAGTTTAGCCCAACGATCTAAGTGAATTGAGTCAAAAAGGGGAAAATTTCAGTTATTTTTGTCACTTACTTCTCCAATTTAACGGTGAAATCATGCCAAAGAAGTTTTGGAGATTTTGTGTTTGCAAATTAGGCCTTATCCATAAAAAAATGTAACACAATTTGCATCACTTACGAAACACAACATTTGAAAATCCTCATACTTTGGAGGAAACTAACACTCTCCTCTTTTCTCAGGTACCTTCACTGCACCTGTTGCTGGAGTTTATTACTTCACCATATTCCACCACGCCGGAGAACGACATGAAACGGTGCTGTTCCTCTACAAGAATAACCAGCGTGTGCTGCAGACTCAGAACCACAGAGCCGTCTACGAGACGGCTCATAACGGGGGGAACGCCATCTTCCTGCAGCTGCAGGCGGGTGATCGAGTCTACGTGCGCATGTTGAAAAACTCGTACGTTTATTGCTCTGGTTACCACACAACCTTCAGTGGTTTCCTGGTGGAGAAGTGAGAAAAGATAAATGTCTATGAACATATATGTGTACATGTTTGTCTGTTTGTGTCTGTAGCTAAACGTGTTCTCAAACACATTTTTAACCCGATAAAATAAAGATCAAATGTACTCCTTTCCTTTCTGGGTTTGATCTTTTCAAAACTTTCAAAGCAGTTCAAAGATTCCCAAAGAACAAAACACTCACACAATCATTCCTTTATCAAAACGTATTTATTTACAAGCAACAGTCACAGTGAATATTGTATACTTTGTATATTTTGAAAGAAACATTCTTTATTCCCTCATTTTCTAAAAATGTTCTATATTTTTACAGGTTACAAATTCAGTGTTCATATATTTTATTTTATATGTTGTACAGCATCTAATTCTGCATTATTTAAGTTGTTGCCAGTTCCACACTTTTCTCTTGTTTATTGTTTAGTATCAATACACAGTCAAATTCCTTGTATGTGCAAAATGTACTTATCAATGAAACCCAACATGTACATATATGTATAAAATGTAAGACAGGGACAGTATCAGCATAAGACACCATGTAAAGAACAATACAAAATTGTGGAAAGAAATTTATTGATGGATGAGAAAATAGTTAAACAAAGAAGTGAAAACACATTAAGAGGCACTAAAAGAGCAACGGCTGAGGGGTTTTTTTTAACCAATATTCACTTTTCATACATTTAAAAAAAAAAAAATAATTAAGGAATGAAAAGGAAGTGTATTGTTGTATTTCACTGTGAACTCCATGAATAGATGTTGAACACGATAAACAAACTAGAAACAGTGGAAAAATTCAACTGCAGTCAGAAAGTTTCAACTTGTGGAGGTGTCAGAGACGTTGTCCAACGCAACCATCTCCTGTCTTCCTCGACCTATTGGCTCTAAATCCAGACACATTGACTAACAGACAACAGCATCTCTAAGCAAACTATTTACTGTGTACACAGGTATGCTGTGTGTGCTTGTGTAGGAGTTGGTGTCTGGCTCCCATACATGTTGATACTGGCTGTATTTCCTCATATTCCGGTATTATCTCTTGACTTGACCTCAGTTGACCTACTTAGAGCACAACTTGCATGAGTATGATACAAATAGAGCACTAAAGACAAACTTGAATATCCTCATATTGCATGTACAGCAACAAAATTTATCAAATTATCACAATATCAATTAAAAATTGGAGCATTAAAGTGATTTTTTCCCCCAAAAAAATCTCAACTGTAGCAATATTTTTACTTTTTTGACCTTTTTCTGACAATAGTAATGTCTGTGACATAAACTGTGTCGAGAGAATTAGGGCCGGGGCTTTGATTGTGATTAATTAATTACAGTGATAGTGTCGAGTTAAAAAATATGAACTTGATATTGATTGAGTTAGTGAAATTTTAACACAAGCTAAAAATGATGAAAAGACAGAAAAGCAGTGTGTAAGAAGATGGACATTTATGGTCTATGGTTCAAAGGTCAGATACAAAATTAACTTCGTCACAAAGTTTATTCGAGCAGCAAATAAATGGTAAATCAAGCTGTTTACCTTCTAAACATTGAGGAAAAAGTCTGAAGTCTGCTGTTAAACATTAACTGATCATGATTTAAAGCAGATGGACACGTCGATTTGGTCAGAGAGAAGGTGACCAGGCTGTTCTGTACCAAGAAGGAATTCAGTTCAGTTCAATTAAAAAAGCTTTATTTGTCCCTGAGGAACAATTCAAAGGCAGAGAAGATGATTTTTTGGTTGTTCTTGCTTTGCTGGGGCTCCATTTCAGCCCAGGAAAAAGTGACAAGTGAGGTGGAACAATTTCCTGATCTCCAGAGAAAGTTTGATGCTCTGACGGAGAAATTAAACGTTTTGGAGACCAACCAGCGAGACATTCAGACCAGACTGGAAAAAGGTGAGAATGGAGTTATAACCAATATAAAACCCGCTAAAATCACTCAACTAACTCCTGTTATTGTGATTTTATGTTGAAACAGTGACAACCCCGGTGATATTCAGTGCAGCAACAGGAGGTGGAAACACAGCCATTGGACCATTCGACGTAGCCACGACTTTGATCTTCAGGAAAGAGATTACGAACATTGGCAGCGCCTACAACAGCGCCACAGGTAAAACATGACTAACGCAATGTGATAGGCTAATAACACAGAATGAGAAGTGTGTGGGCTTTGTAGTCGTATGTTTTTATGTGTCATGGACATAGTCTCAGTGATGTCCTCTTGTGATTTCCTAAACAGAGGTTTGAATCTGAGTGGCTTGGTGACCACATTGGAAATTTTGGCCCTGCCTCTTAGCAGGCAGAGAGGTGGAGCTGAGGCAGGCTACAGCGTTCATGAATGTCCAGTTTCTGACTGAAAGACAAGTAAATTGTTGCTGTTGGCCAAAAGCAAAACCTGCCTCCTTGCCACTTGCCAGGTCGACTAAAAGCCTGGTTAACTTGATATTTACAACATGAGGACTGACATCATTGAGCTTCAAAATGCTGAGACATCACTGAGATTAAAACCCACATTTTACACCATCCATGGTGCTAACAAAAGGAGTCTAATGTTGTTTTGTTTCCTCAGGTGTCTTTGCTGCACCTCATAATGGAGTTTATTACTTCACCTTTTTCTGTCATGCTGGAGGGGACCAAATCTTGTCACTGGAGCTCTATAAGAACAACGAAATGATTGTGGAGACCCATGACCACAAATCTACTTATGACACCGCTGATAATGGAGGAAATGCAGTGTTTCTGCAGCTGCAGCAAGGAGACCAGGTGTATATACGCCTGCGTGTAAATGCACATGTTTGGGGAAACGACCATGTCACAACTTTTAGTGGCTTTTTGGTCTCTCAAATGTAAGAATTCCTGTTGCCTGCTTGTTAATAAAAACACAGCTGCACATGATCATCTGACTCAGAGTTGATTGTTCCAGTGTTTCCATGAACCTCTACATTTTCTCTGTACTGTATAAAAGGCAAAACCTTTGATATAATCCTGAATCTCAAAATCTGTTGGGTTTAAAGTATTTCCTCAGTGTCCCAAAAAAACCAATCATGCTTCGGTTGTATTACAACGTGTGCTACATTTTTAACTACAAATCAGCCTGTGGCAAGAGTCTTTGTTCTTCAAATATATTTTGTCATAGTTGAACTGCTCATGCAGTTTTCACCCTCACCAGCAGGAGCGCCTTGCATGTGCCGACCAGAGTAGGTGCTCTTAGGTGATCTTCTTGACGTCTTGTTTTCTGGCGTCGATGAAGGATTGTGTGGGAGTTCTGCTGCAGAGGTTGTTGTCTCGAAGGAACCTACGTCAAGAAATCAACTTCAGGTTTGCTCAGTTGGAAACCATCTCTTGTTCCCCTATTGGCTGTTAATCCAGACACGTTGACCAACAGGCAACAGTATCTCTAAGCAAACTATTTACTGTGAAACACAGTTATGGTGCACGTGCTTGTGTGGGTGTTCGTGTCTGGCTCCCAAATGATACTGGCTGTATTTCCTCATGTTCCTGTGTTATCTTTAAATAAAACCCAGTGCCCTCAGTTGACCTACTTGGAGCACATCACGCATGATACAATCAATCAATCAATCTTTATTCATGTAGCACCCAAATCATAACAAAAGTTATCTCAAGACACTTTCCACAACATAAACAGGTGGATACCTGTTAATGTTAAATTTCTTTATTGTTTTATCTTGTTTTATTAACGGAGACCCAACATCAACACAGGATAAGGAATCTAATCTCATCCAATCTCACACAAACAGGAGAGACAGAGGGATGCAGACACAGAGACACTGACAAAAATAGACAAAAAAAAAAATTGGAGAGCTGTCAAAGTCACAGCAGCAGGAGTCAGGTCATCCCACGTCAGCTGGTAGATCCACAGCAACAATCCAGATGACCCTACAAACAAGCTCAGAGACTCCCAGAGGATCATGGTTAATAACTATAATGGTGCATTAAGATAAAAGTTAGACTGACAGGTAGAAGGGAAAGGGAAAGAGTGGCCTAGTGTGTCAGTTTTGCCCTGACAGTCTAGGCCTATAGCAGTGTTACTAAGAGCTGGTTCAGGCCTGATCCAGCTGTAACTATAAGCTTTATCAAAAAGGAAAGTCTTAAGCCTGCTACTAAAAACAGAGAGGGTGTCCACTCCCCAAACCTCAACCGGTAAGTTATTCCAGAGAAGAGGAGCCTGATAACTAAAGGCTCAACCTCCCATACCACTTTTAGAGACCACAGGCACAGTCAGCAGGCCTGCATGCTGAGAGTGCAGTGATGTAGATGGGTAATATGGAACTATGAGCTTTTTTAAGAAAATGTCATTTAGAGCTCTATAAGTCAGGAGAAGAATTTTAAATTCCACCGTAAATTTTACAGGTAACCAGTGAAGAGAAGCTGACACTGGAGAGATGTGCTCTATCCTCCTGGTTCCTGTCAATACCTGAGCTGCAGCGTTCTGAACTAACTGAAGGGTCCTAATAGACTTGCTAGAGCAGCCTGATGAAAGAGAGTTACAGTAATCTAACCTGGAGGAGATGAAAGCATGGGCTAGTTTCTCCGTGTTGCTCTGGGACAAGGAGCGCCTGATCTTCCTAATGTTACAAAGATGAAAATATGCCTTTATCCCGGACGAGCCCCCATATGTTACGGCTTCCTTTAAACAAAAGTCTCAAAAGGCGACCATAACATTAAAAAAAAGCAGCACACAAGATTAAAAGTTAAACCCCACGGCTTTATTCATTCCCCAAACAAAATTCAAAGAACATAAACAACCTAAAGGGGCTGGAGACCCCGGTCAAAAGGAACAAAAAGGGAGAGATGCCAACCCAGCCACACAATGGGCCGTCGTGCCAGCACCTCCCTCTAAGTAAGTTATCAAAAAGAACTAGATAAAACAAAAAGGGTGAAAACTGGACTACCGGAGGTCTCCAGCCCAAACTAAAACAACAGAAACCAACAATGAAACATGTTGATTAAAAGAAAGAGGAATCAAGCACAATAGGGGAAAATCAGGAGTCAACCCATTACCAGTGGTCCAAAGTGTGTGTGTCTCTCTGCTCTGCTCCCTCTGATCCTCTCCCTGCCATTCTTATAAGGGCTCCCCTCCACCGACCTGAGTAACAATGGGATTCAGGTATGCTTGATCATTCACGTGAAGGGTGGAGGTAGGGGGAAACAGCAGACACACGTAACAATGCCATTCTCAAGGTCTGCTGAATATGCTAGATAAAAGACAAATCCTGATCAAATGAGACCACAAAAGACCAACTTCAATATCCTTATTTAGTATGTAAAACAACAAATTGAACCTATCACATTATCAATGAAAAATCAAAGCGCAATTGTTACAGCAAATTTCCAAAATCTCAACTCCATCAATATTGTTGCTTTTTTTGACCTATCAATCAGTAACTACTACGGCAGAAACTGTTTATAAGAAAATTTGGGCAGAACTTTAACACGTTGTTTGTGATTCATTAAACAAAGTAATAGTAACACGTTAAAAAACGTTACCTTGATATCAATTGAGTTTGTGAAATTTTTATGCAAGCTAAAAATAATTAAAAGACAGAAAATAAGTGTGGAAGAAAACAAACATTTATGGTCTACGGTATCAAAAGCCAGATAAAAAATTTCCATGTAACAAAGTTTATAAGAGCAACGAACAAATGATTAATAAAACTGTTTACTTCCTCAGCATGGAGGAAAAATTCCTGTGCATCATAAGACATGTTTGAGATCTGCTGTTAAACATTAACAGATCATGATTCAAAACAGACTGATACGATCTATCACTCTGTTTAAAAGGAACTTTATCTGTAACTTTTTTGTGATAAAATAATTAACCCCTTGGCTACCATACAATTCTGGCCTGTTTACCATGCTTTGTTTTTAAAGCTTATAACTGTAGAACCATAAGGTCAAAATTCATCAGTGACACCTCATTTGAAAGATTAAAGTCTCCAGTTTCTAGTTTTTATATGTGAACAAAGTGAACATCAGGACAAATGCAGCTGAAACAGTATTTTTTCTCTTCACTTTTTATAACCAATTTTTGGACATCATTAAGAAGAAGATGCTTCATGTCAGACACAAGACATCTGCCACTTCACTTTTTCACCTTGTCATCTACATCTGGGTGACCAAACACAGCAGACGCATCCTCATTAACCATAGTCCAGTCTGACGACTTCATGCGAATGAAACCAGCTGTATCAGTGCTCAGTGTCTTCTCTGTTATCAACTTTGTTCTTTCAGTGAAAAAATTCGCTAAAAACCATGAAATCATAGTTCCCAGTCACAGATTATACCACTTCTGTTCCACATATAAATACAAAGGATTACGTGTGACAGAAATATCATTTTTTTTCAGCAGACTTTGTGTTAACAGTAAGGCTATTGGTTACTGTATGAGTGATTAACAGGGTCGAAAGCCAAGAAACGAGGCTGTTTGGTAGACTTTATGCCGCATAAGCTAACAGCTGGCGCATCAAGCAGAGAGCACTTCCTGTATAAATCAGGCTCTCCTGGCATCAAATTGTCATGCATCAAGATGGGGACACTTCTGTTGTGTAGCCTAGAAATCTAAGGAAATAAAATATGCCCAGCTTTGGCAGATTCCCATTGAGGAGGAAATGCAATAAGACTGTGAAGCTGCTGTTATTGATGAGAACGGACACGACAGACAGACAAACAACGGACTTTACAGGAGAAATTTCACCACTTAGAATAATTTGATGAAACAACACTTTTGATATGTTTGAACTCTGGATTCCTCTGGTGGAAAGGAGAGTGAATATTCGAGGCAGGGCACAGCTGTTGTGATCGCCATCCAAGTGATTCTTTCACTAATTACATTTTATCGGTGACGTAAACTGTAAAACAAACCTACTGGCTGAAATGTGAAGAATCTGAATTGTCCAATGTTTGACAAAGGTGTAAGTGTTCATACTTTGATGATGTCAGACGAATGGCAAATAAATTGCTGACAAAGTGGTGGAGGCCAAAGGGGTTACAGTAACAATGTTGCGTTAAAAAATATCAACTTGATATTAATGGAGTTTGTGGAATTGAAATACTAGCCAAGAATTATTAAAAATCAGAAAAGCAGTGTGTAAGAAGATGGACATTTATGGTCCATGTTATCAAAAGGCCACAGAATTTTTTTTTCCTTGTCCCAAAGTTTAATAGAGCAGCAAACAAATGATTAATCAAGTTGTTTACTTCCTCAACGTGGAGGAACAAATCCCGTGCATTATAAGACATGCATGAGATCTGCTGTTAAACATTAACAGATCATGATTTAAAGCTGATGGATGGGTCGATTCAGTCAGAGTGAAGGTGACTGAATTCAAAGAAGATGATTTTGTGGTTGTTCTTGCTGTGCTGGGGCTTGATTTCAGCCCAGGACACTGTGATAAATGAACAATCTACTGAGACTCAGCCAGACTCTCCAAACATGAACGATCTCCTGAAAAAGGTTGATGCTCTGATGGAGAAATTCAGAGTTATGGAGACCAACCAGCAGGACATTCAGACCAGACTGACAGAGGATGAGACCAGAGCTCAGGCCAGTGAAAACCAGATTGTGGAGCTGAGCAACAGAGGTAGTATAAAGGCTTAGGTCTAAGTAGTGTTTTCTTGTGAAAATGAGCATTTTCTGGCAGTTTGATCGTCATTTCTGTGGATTATGATTATCTGACATTTGTGCAAGTTTTTCCAGATCTTTAAAAAACCTGCTAAAATCACTTAATTTACTCCTGTCATGGTGTTTTTATGTTGAAACAGTGACAACCCCAGTGATATTCAGTGCAGCAGCAGGAGGTGGAGACACAGCCATTGGACCATACAACACAGACACAACTTTGGTCTTCAGGAGAGTGATTACGAACATTGGCAACGCCTACAACAGCGCCACAGGTAAAACTTGACCGATGTAATGTGACAGGCTCATAAACGCGAAATGAGAGGTGTGAGGGCTTTGTAGTAGTATGTTTTTATGGACAGTACAATTAATGGATAAAGTCTCAGTGATGTCCTCTTGTGGTTTCCTAAACAGAGGTTTGAATCTGAGTGGCTTGGTGACCACATTGGAAATTTTGGCCCTGCCTCTTAGCAGGCAGAGAGGTGGAGCTGAGGCAGGCTACAGCGTTCATGAATGCCCAGTTTCTGACTGAAAGACAAGTAAATTGTTGCTGTTGGCCAAAAGCAAAACCTGCCTCCTTGCCACTTGTCGACTAAAAGACTGGTTAACTTGATATTTACAACATGAGGACTGACATCATTGAGCTTCAAAATGCTGAGTCATCACTGAGATTAAAACCCACATTTTACACCATCCATGGTGCTGACAAAAGGAGTCTAATGTTGTTTTGTTTCCTCAGGTGTCTTTGCTGCACCTTATGCCGGGATTTATCACTTCACCTTTTTCTGTCATGCTGGAAGGGAGCGTCCCGTAATGCTTCATCTCATTAAGAACAACGAAAGGATTGTGGAGACCCACGACCACAAATCAAGCTATGACACTGCTGACAATGGAGGAAATGCAGTGTTTCTGCAGCTGCAGCGAGGAGACCAGGTGTTTATACGCTTGAAGGCAAATACACATGTCTGGGGAGGTAACTATGCCACAACTTTTAGTGGCTTTTTGGTCACTCGAATATAAGAATTTCTGTTGCCTGCCTGTAAATAAAAACATAGCTGCACATGATCATCTGACTCAGAGTTGATTGTTCCAGTGTTTCCATGAACCTCTACATTTTCTGTGTATTGTATAAAAGGCAAAACCTTTGATATAATCCTGAATCTCAAAATCTGTCTTTGGTTTAAAGTATTTCCTCAGTGTCCCAAAAAAACAATCATGCTTCTGCTGTTTTTCAACTTGTGCCACATTTTAAAATGTAACTACTTCAATTGTAAAGTTTCATCCTTTAAACTTTGGTACTACTTCATTGGTAACACTTAGGGCAGGTAGTGCTGTTTTAAAGGTTTTTTTGTTTTTTCCTGAATGCATCACTCTCTGTGGTGGAATTGTAAATCAGCCTGTGTCAAGAGTTTTTGTTCTTCAAATATTTGAATTTTCCAGAGGGTTTAAAAAGCTTATCAACTAGAAGATACACTCAGTGAATATGTGTAAAATTGTTAAAGGATTTACAAAGCATACAATGAAATGATAATTCAATCAATTACTTAAAAAAAAACCCACACACACACAATTTAATTGATTTTTTTTGTACATCAAGTTCTTTCTGTTTTATGTTCAATTCTCTGTAAGTGTCTGTAAATTTCTGAAAATTTTAACATTTGAAAAACAAACAAAAAAATTGAATCCATTTTTTCTCCATTTCCCAAGAAGAATAAAAACACTTCAGAAAAATATCCTTGATGCAAACTTTTATATTTTATGCTTCAGAGGGTAAAATGACGTGACTTAATGTGTGAAGTTTTCCCAGAGTTGAACTCTAATTTTTGCAGCAGTTCAGTGAATGCTTGAACTTCCTGTTTGATCATTTCGTAAACTAAGATAAAAGTCATGGTACTGGACGGATGAAGACCTAAAACACTGGTTCCCAACCTGTGGTCTGCGGCCCCATGGTGGGCCGTGGAGGTTTTACAGGTGGGCCGCCAAATCATTTCCAAAATAGCATGATTTTAGTGCAGGGTAATGATATAAAGATACAAACAGAATAATGAATTATGTTAAAACCCAGATAAGTTTTAAAACAAATCAAAACTGTTCAAATAGTCATATAGATAAAAAAAAAAAAAAAACTTTAAGAAAGCATGTTAGAGCCCAGTATGTAACATGACCCAAAATGCAACAACAACCTGAAATGTGCTTAAAAAAAAATAATGTAACAAAGTTGCTGGGCTGGAAAGTCACAAAAAGAATGTAGTAAAACCCTAAATATAATAACTGACCCATAATGTAACAACTTGTTACACTCAGTACTTATTGGGTCAGAGGTGGGCCGCAAACATTTTTGAGACTTAAAAGTGGGCCCTTAGCTGGAAAAGGTTTGGGACCACTGGCCTAAAACTTGTCTTGACTTTATTGATCTTCATATATCTTGTTATACCTTGGGGTTTTAAGAAGGGTGGCGTTTCTACCTCTGTTTGTACTGTTTGAATGGTTTTGGTTTCTCATCACTAACAAACAGATAGTTCTCAGTGTGATATTTACAAAAACTTATGAGTCACAAACTTGAATTGCTGTTTGAGATGTGCAGGTGCTTCTGGTAATCAAAAACCACAGACTGATGCAGGTTCAGGCGTTTATTCTGTGATATGCAAAGCAAACAGTTGATGAGAATACTGCAGAATGATAGAAATATTTGTAAGATTCAGTCATGGAATTTACAAATTTGACAATGCAGGCTCCATTTATTTTTCAATTTAAACTTCAAAATTCATAGTATGGAAGTTAAATCAAGAACTAACTGTAGTTATTTATTTCTAACAAGTGTAATTCTTCATTAATAAAGCTGTTAAAACATGTTTTTTTCTATAGACATTGAACTCATCTTGATGTTGTAACAGGCTCAACAGATTTGTTTCAAAACAAGAAGACAAGAAAAGATGATTCATTAAGCAAAGCTTGAATGGTGCCTCAGATATCAGGGGATCATCAGCCTGATATTTGGGGGGAAATGTGCTCTAATCTTACCCAACCCTGGGGGGAACACAGTGAGTTTTAGATGGCTGTGGGTTTCTAGCAGGTATGTAATGGATGGGCAGGCATCTCCGGCCAGCAATAGCACATGTAACGACCACATGCCGATCGAATCTGTCTGCACGTGAAACACTGCAGCGCCTGTCAGATTTAACCTGATAGACTGTCATTCTTGAACTGCTCATGCAGCTGTCACCCTCATTAGCAGAAGCACCTTCCACGAGCCGACCAGAATAGGTACAGATATTCTGGACGTCTTGTTTTCTGGCGTCGATGAAGGATTGCGTGGGAAATCTGCCGCACAGGTCTTTGTCTCGAAGGTACCTACATCAAGAAATCAACTTCAGGTTTGCTCGATTGGAAAGAATTGGAAAAACTGCATGGTTACAGAAATATTTTTCTTTCTTTTTATTGGTATTCTATGAGCTTACTTTGCCCAATCCTGCAGGGACTTCCTGTCGAAAGGACTCGTGATGATGTGCCGTTTCTCAAAATCATCGTAACATTTATTATCATACGTCTGCTGACAGGGCCTGATGATGCCAGAGACTCCGCGGCCCTCGTAAACAAGAGCCAGGATGACGATGATGGCAGTGTGGTGAAGAAGTTTCATTTTGTCTGAAAAGAGATGAAAGAATGAAATATCATTTACCCTTTTCACCTGAGAAGTCTGGCTAATGCCACGGGAAAATAATCAATGTTCAGTAAATTCAAGACAAAAAGAAGCAAATGTCACAGGTTACCAGCATTTTATTTTTTACATTACATGAACTACTTTAGAGAGTCTAAAATCTTCATTTTCTTGAATAAAGCAGATATTTTCCTCCTGATCATGCAAAAATCTGAAGTCATTTCACAACTTGAAGAAAAATCAAAACAGAAAAAATGTTGCGCGGAGAGAAAATAAAACAAAGAACACCCTGCAGTTAAAAATTATAAGAACCTACAAAAAAAAAAACTGATTTTCAGAATAGTTAATTTGCTAAAAAAGTAGCAGAAAACAGAGATTTCTCACCTTATTTTGCAGTTAAGTCAAACAAAGGATCCAAGCCAAGTGATGTTTGAGTCTCATCGACATCCAGGAATAGGGCCACTTTATAAAACCCTCTTGTTGCTCAATAACAATTCCAAGCAACCAATCTTAATTTGCCCAAAAATCTTATATCCGTATGAGGAATTGCTGACTTCAGTGGTGTGGTTATGTTTTCAAAATTTCACTGTCTTGAGAATGAGGAAGTTTCAGGGGCATGTTTACGTGTGGTACGTGCTGCAACGCTGTGGATTTTGATAATCCCATTACATCTGACGCACTTCACTCCCTTTTTTTTCTTCTACAGAAAAATACATTTTGCATGATCAGCAGTTTACTTCCCCTAGTGATTTTGGCCTAATAACATGAACACAAGTGAACACAAATGGGTTTGAATGTCTACTAAAGGTAACCATCCTCACCTGTGAATTATTTGCTTATCATTAGTGTGTGTGTATAAAAGCTCAGTGAGTTTCTGAGCTCCTGACAGACACGTGCATCTTTACTCAGTGCTGCACTGACATTTCTGGATTCTGAGTCATGGGGAAAGCAGAAAAATTCTTTAAGAATCTGCAGGAAAAGTTTATTTAACAGTACAAAATAAGAAAGGGTTATAAAAAGATATCCAAGAAATTGAAGATACCAATAAGCAGTGAAATTGTAAGAAAAGCAAAGAAAAACCAACAAATAACTTCAGCTGAAAAAGTTTTTCAAGATGCAATATAGGAGGCACTTGAGAAAAACTGGTCGAGTCGACAGAAGAAAGCCATTTCTACACATAGAACCTCGCTTACAATAGCTAAATGGGGCGGAAACAAGCCTCAAAACTTCTGACACAAAGTCCTTTGGAGTGATGAGACCAACATTGAACTTTTTGTCCACAACCATAAACATTGTTCCATTTGGAGAGGAGTCAACAAGGCCTATGATGAAAGGTCCACCATTCCTACTGTGAAACACGGAGGTGGATCACTGATGTTTTGGGGATGTGTGAGCTACAAAGGCTCAGGAAACTTGGTCCAAACTGATGAATGAAGGATGAATGCAGCATGTTATCAGAAAATACTGGAGGAAAATTTACACTCATCAGCCCAGAAGCTGCACATGAGACGTACTTGGACGTTCACACATGACAATGATCCAAAACACAAGGCCGAGTGGACCTGCCATTGGCTACAGCAGAATAAAGAGAAGGTTCTGGAGTGACCATCTCAGTCTCCGGACCTTGTTATCATCCCAGTTGGGGGAGACCTCAAACCTGCAGTTCATGCAAGAAAGCTCAAGAATTTACAGGAACTGGAGGCTTTTTGCCAAGAAGAATGGTCAGTTTTACCATCTGAGAAAATAAAGACCTTCACCCACAACGAGCATAAAAGACTTCAAGCTGTCATTGATGCTAAAGGGGGAAATGCTAGGCAGTAAGAACTGGGGTATGTAAACTTTTGACCAGGGTATATTTTAGAGATTATGACAAAGATTTTATCTTTCATTCATGGTAAGTAGTTGGATTGAACCTGGCTACAGCGGGATAAAGTGAAGGCTCTGGAGTGGCCATCTCAGTCTCTTGACCTTGATATCATCAATCCAGTTGGGGGAGACCTCAAACCTGAAGTTCATGCAAGACACACAAAGAATTTACAGGAACTGGAGGCTTTTTGACAAGAAGAATGGGCTGTTTTACCATCTGAGAAAATAAAGACCCTCACCCACAACGAGTACAAAAGACTTCAAGCTGTCATTGCTGTTACAGCAGGAAATACAAAGTATTAGAAACTGAGGTTTGTAAACTTTTGATCAGGGTCATTTTGGTACTTTCTGTTGTCACATAAATGGTTGTAATTTGTTTGATAGGAGTTTAGCGGGAAGTTCCCTGAACATATGACATACTGTCACTTTAAATCACAACCAGTTAATTTGTCAATTATTGTCAATTATGCCATTGATCAGGATGCTAATGTCCGAAGCAGAGCTGAAGGCTGTGAGATACCAAAGAAAACAGACACATATCAAGCCAGGTCTTGTTTATTTAGAAATTCATTACACCAGTGCCATGTAGAGAAAACAGTTCCCACCTATTATACAAAACTTTTCATAACACCAATGAGTTGATATTACAAGCAGATTTTAACAGAAACCACAGTCTCTTACACCAACGGAGCACCAGATAACTGTAAATACGACAGTAACGTGCTAAAAAAGGGAAGTGGACAGTTGTTGTTTTTTTTCATTCTTAAAACACTGTTGTGAGAACCCACATGAAATGATTATTAATGTGATAGCTATGAGTAACAATACACTTGTGTGTTAAAAAGTGAACAGTAAACCCAACACATGTAAAAAGAAAATACAGTACCAACAATTTAAAATACTTTGTTGTAAGATTTTAGCTTGGTATATTGTAGGAAAACATCAGTACAGTAAAAAGTATAAAGGAATTTGGTAAAAGTGAAGTTTTGAATGTTTTGTTTTTAATGCCCTGGTGTTAGGTTGAAACACTCCAGATAATCTTCAAGTGTTGCCAAAATGTAACAAAAAAGTAAAACCTCTGCTTCACTTACAGGTAAACATTTCTATAGTGGCTGTGAACAGTTGTGCTTAAATTTTTTGAGCGTTGCAACCTTGACATGGAGATTTTAGACTGTATATGACATAAACTTGTTTATTCTGGAATCATGTCTGGTTCCATGTTGCCTGAAAATCACAGTTAAGCATTTATTATTCCATATAGCTGTTTTGTCTTTTACTATGTACAGTTTTAAAAAATCCTCTTTTGATGTTACAGATTATAATCATAGACTGATTCAATATATAGAGACATTGGTACCAATCTGTTTTCGAGAGTTTTGTAGCAGATTGAACATCGTCAAAAAAAAAAACAAGCACAACCTAACTTTGGTTGAGTTAAGTTGAGGAAAAGTGTCACACTGCAAAACCTGAAATCTAAGTAAGTCATTATGTCATATTTGTCGTAAAAATTGCCATAATTTTCTTGATTTGTGCCACATTCACCAGACCGGGTCATAAAAATATCTTATAAAAAAATTCCGCCGATAGGATAAGAAAAAGTTTCTTGAAATTAGAAAGATGTCCCAATACAAGAAACTTTTTGGCAGATTTTTTTTGACTCATTACGAGCAAGTCAGACCTCATTTTTGTCTTTAAATAACTTGAAATGAAATATTGTCCTGGATTTATCAGTTGAATTTAGCTCACATCAAGAATAATCAGAATTTTACAAAAACTAAGACAGAATGACCTGATAGATTTCAGTTTTTGCAGTGTAGGCCTAAAGTCAACATGTAAGTCATGTCTTTATATGGACAAAATTTGTAAGTTCAATGAGTTTCTATAAAAGCTATGGTATGGCCCCAATTGGCAGTTTGTGCCAATTGAGAAATTAGTCATTTAGACCAAACTGCTTTTTTGAACTAGGCAGTAAATATGCCTTTTTATATCAGCATTTTTGAATTGATGTGTTCAGAGTTAGCATTGTTTCCATCGTCAGCCTCTAGTGGGCGTTTGATGAACTGCACTTCCACATGAGCAACATTTTTCAAGAGGCTGCGGCTAACTTTCAGTTTTGAGAACTGAAAAGTGAGCGTTTGTTAGTTCAGTTTATCAAAAATGATGTCACATGCCATGATACCCATGAAGCCAATTGAGGGTGGAGTTACCGTTTGTGAGGAATTTGTTTATAAAAGACTTCATGCTTCCTGCTACTTTGAGGTAAGGATTTAGTTTGGCCTCTTTTGGCCTCCACGGTTTCTGGAACGTCTACTGCTGCCTGTTCACAGCAGAGATGACCAGAGGAGCCGAGTTTTTCTCATTTTCTTTCAGATGTGGGCTGAAATATGGGTAAATGTCCCCACTGAATGCACAGTCAGTAAACGAGTAGATGTGGGCTTTTGTAGTTACGTCATAAAACGAAACAAGGCGTTCTTCGTAATCTACAAACACCCCCACCGTCTCTGGTTTCCGTGCAACCTTGAGCTTTTCAGGTGGGACCGTTAGGGCCGCGTAGTTTTTGTCTTTATAATGAACAATAGCCCAGTAACCCATGTTTGTGTTCACTGACAGATTACCTTTGCGGTTTACGTCACCTCTTGCCACACCCAGATCCCACCCTGACTTGTTTCTGACCTCCACTTCCCAATAAGCCTTCCCAGAAGTCAACCTGTTGGCCCCGAGGACGCTGCCGAAGAGGTCGAACCTTTGGGGACAGTCAGGAACCAAGCTGGCTTGTCCTACATCGCTCACTGTCTTTCCATCAGGGGAAACTTCAAGGCAAGGGTTTGCAGTGGTTGGGTCCAGCTTTACATCCACTAGAGTCAAAATGGAAACAATGGGAAACCTTGAGTAAGCTACTTTGCAAGATGCAACCAAGATTAGTTGAGATTGAAAGGTCTTCAAAACTAAGGTACCTGCAAATTTGGGAATCCTCTTCAGTTCTGTGAACAAGGAAATTTTGTTAAAAGATGGTCTTGTAATTCAAATACTTTCTCAGATTTGATTAAACACAACAAACTCACCAATGGGAGAGAGTTTCTCCAGTGTCGTCTGAATCCTTTCGACCATTTTTGATGTGGTAGCTCTGAATGAAGCCAAGGAGAATGACGTGTCTAAAGTAGATTGAGGTTCATCCAAGCCCATTGGAGGAGGGATCTGTGCGAGCATGAGGGAAAACATCACAGGTGAGAACTTTGATTCATATAACTGATCAGAAGAACTACAAGTAGTAGACCTTCATTACAGGATTTTAAACTCAGATTATTGGCGCTTACTTCCAGGTCTTGATTTTGGTCCAGCTCATTCATGCCTGCCTTAAGTTCATCGATTTCTTTTTGAAGTTTCTGGACACACACTCTAGCTTCTTGTTCCAGTTTCTCGCCCCTGAACATAAAATTTGTCACTATTTGACAGTAAAATAAGACAATGTGATTTGATAAAATCCATACGACTGACCTTTCCTCCAGAGGCTCCAGGGCTTTCCTCCGAGCCTCCTCTACAACTTTTATCACATCTGAGAAAACGTTGTTGATCTCCCGCCATTCAGCATCCAGGCTACACTGAGAAGAGTAAAAAAAAAAAAGAGACAATTAAAAAAAAAACATCAAGAACCCAGGTGTGAGAGAAAAAATATGTCAAAGCTTACCTTGCAATCTAATTCAGATGTTTTGATCTGTTCCATCTTTTGTTCTCTCTTCTGAATTTGTGTCAGTAAATCAGCTCTTATCTTATCTCGCTTTGCCTTGAATACAAACAGAAACATATTGAGTACTCTTAAAGTGACAACTCATCAACACAATAGTACAGGAGTAACTTGCATAAATTATGCAAGTCATATTTAATCTGGCACTTTAAGTGTTAACTTTAGGGTGACCATATTCTGTTTCTCTGAAAAGAGGACTCACTTCCAGCTCGTATGTGAAAAAAAAAAAAAGTTTTGTTGTGGCCATATGGGCTTGCAGATCGTTGGAACCATTATTAGCCACAGAGACATACGTTCCAGCTTTGCAGACTGTACATTCTGCCTCCCATTTCTCACGACCCGGACGAAAACAGGGGAACTTTTCTCGCATTTCATCAGTGAAATGACATTTGCGTTTCAGCATTTTCTTTCTGTCAGAGTGTTCTCTCGCAGTGTGCCTACCTGCCTGTCAGCCTGCGAGTGAGTGAGTGTGGAGCGTGGAGGTGACTCTGTACTGATTTGTGAATGAATGAATACATGTTCTGGGGTTCGGCTCAAACTCCACCTCTCAGAGCGTGTTTCTAAAGGAACCACTCAACGTGAATGATAAATACACTGTTCCGTGACGCGCTCAAGCTAGGCAAGATCAAAAACCCGGACATTTGAAGGGCTTTATAAACCCCGACCGGACAGGCCGGACATCCTCTTAACGGAGGACCTGTCCGGGCAAAAGAGGACGTATGGTCACCCTAGTTAACTTTGACTATGGGTAAGAGAGTTTGAGTCAAATAATACTGTGAAAAAAATTGCAGCCTGACTACCAGAACAAAAGAAGACACGACAAAAAGACACATGATGGGAGAAAATCTAGAGAAGAAAACTTTGCTGAATGCTGTGAAGCTTTAAACTATTAAGAATCATATTAAGAATTAAGGGCTCATTATATTCCCTTTATGTATGTAAATCTATACGTCCGTTTAAAACAATGTTACTGCTCACATACTTCCATACGTCCTCTACGTTGCCATTACCTGTACTTGTTGTGTGCCAGTGGAGAAATCCAACGCTCGACGTGCTCCAGTCGCTGTTCCAGTAATTTTCTGTGGTGTTTCAAAGGCTGCAAAGGAAAAAGACGGTCACCGTCAAACTAAGCTCCTTTATGGATGCACTACTTGACTTCTACTCCGTTATTAATAATGTAGAGTTACATACGTGTTTGGTTTGTTGCCACTGTGTTGACTTCGGGATTGGTTTGGTTGCCAGAGATCCTTGTTGCTGAGTCCGTTGCAGAAAACTGACAATGAAAGTGGAGGACAAATGTCCTCAAATTGAAACTTCACCAATTCAACCAAACGTTTGATAGCTCCAAAGCATGAAAACCTTAAGCCATAATGAGTAAATGTATAACATGACACAGCACTAATAGTGGTAAACTTCCAGGAGCCAATGAGTTTGTTTAACACATCTGTTGTGTCTGTTTTGAGTTTCGGGGGATCATTTGATGGGATTGGCCATGGGGCAACAACGTGTGGTTTAAATGATCAGAAATCTGTACCTGTGCACCTCTGATAGAGTTTGATACCATTTGCAGGAAGCCAGTAACTGCAAAGAGCAAGAATAAATATTAAACAAACTGAGAACTTTTCTTTCCGTATTAAATTATCTAAGACGAAATCCATACTTGTTTGTGTCATCCGTGGTGTTTCTGCTTCTCTGGCCACGGGGATACTTGGTGTGCCCATCGGTGTGGAGATGTTGGTGAAACCACTCTGTAGAAAACAGGAGAATGAAAAAACTAAAGGTGTAGCTTTTGTTCATTACAGGGTGAATTTCACTTTCACATTTGCACGACAAGAGGCAACAGACACATATTGAAAAAGCAGGATCATTCCTAGACAGGCTTCAGAAAATCCAATTCTTTATTTTATCACTTGAAGCTCATATTTTTGTTGGAGCAGCAAAATAAAACCGGATTTTATCTCCAAAACAAAATGTAAGCTAAACGAGAAATGCCCTACCTGTTGTGGAGCAGAGAATGAGTTGGCTGCCCCAAACACTGGTGACGGGTTTGGAAACACTGCAAAGAAAAAAGGTTGGTCACTGTCGATTAATTGAACGACTTCTTCTCTCTTTCCTGTTTGTTAATGATTTAGAGTTGTAGAGCGTACATGTTTGGTTTGACATCCCTGCGTTGACCTCTGTGTTTGTTTGATTGCCAAAGATGGTTGTTCCTGAAGACACGGAGGGAGCCTGACCGAAAAGTGGGACACGGGTCTTACCAAAGGGTGCAGCGTCTGCAGCAGAGCATGGTCCAATTTGCGAAGCATGTGTGACTAAAAGAAAAGAGCAAAGGTAAGGAGCCACCTAAGGGTCATGGCAAGTTTTTTGTTTTTGGGGGGGGGGAGACTATTGCGTTCCCTCGCAAAAGTTTTTGTCTTCAGATCCTCCCGATTCATGTTTTCACTTTCACTCAGGTGTGCAGAGAATGGATCCAGAAAATTCAGAAAGATAGAGAATCAATATGATAATATAAAATGATCAATAACTCATCATTAGAGCATTTGAGAAACAACACCGACACGTCTCGGCAGTCACAGCAACGTTGACTGCGAGCTACAATTGTAATTTTCTCTAAACGAGTCATTGCTCTGCGCTGGGAAACCTGCATTGGCTGCAACACAGAGGCAGCTGGTGCTGGGACGTTCAAACACCGTCTGTAAATTGCAGCATGGAAACAAACACGAAAAGGTATTGCGAGGGGACGCAAAAACTTTTGCAAGGGAATGCAAAAGTCTCCCCCCCCAAAAAAAACTCACCGTGACCCTTAGGGGGCTCCGTACAAAGGTCACTTGTAAGCATAGATTTTATTTTCTTTTATTGTTTTACATACTGAACTTTAACCCTGTGGTGCATAGTGGTCACTACAGTTGCACCTATTAAACGTATTTACTCCTAAATTCAATGGTTCATGTGGTGGAAATTCATATCAGCCTGTGTCAGGATATTTTTATTCTTCTTAGGGCCTGAAAAAATGTTTTCAATTTTTTTTCCCAAACTACAACAGAGTATTATGGCCACATTAAGAATTTTTTTCCTTCATATTTTATTATGAGTTTAAAGTCAAAATTAATTATTTTAAAACGAGATTAAAGTCGAAGTAAAGTCGTAAAGTCATTATCTCCTTGTTTGTAAAACCCAAGTTAAAGCATAATCTGAAGAAATGCTCCGTGGTCCTCGTTTCCTCCTCCTCGTAGACTGTCCTCGATTATATTTAGACTTTTTTCTCATAGAAAATTACGTCATTATTTCTGACTTTAATCTCGTATTAAAATAATTAATTTCGACTTTACTCTTGTAGTAAAATATGAAGTGAAAAAAAGAAAATTCTGAATGTGGCCCTAATACTCCATTGTACCAAACATATGTTTATTTTTTAAAAAGTTATAGACAAACATTTGAGGGTGAAAAAGCTCATATACTATAAACTATACAGTGTTACAGTGGATGAAAAAGGGTTGAAATGTTCTGCTAAACATTTAAAAAGATTGCTCATTGAATGCTCAGATACAAATATTTGAAAAAAAAAAAGGAAAACTTTTTTTCATGCCTCAAGACAAATAAAAACACTCCAGGGAAAAATCCTGATACTGACTTTTATAATTTATGCATCAGAGGTTTAAAAAAAAAGTACGTACATGTTTGTGTCACCTGTGGTGTTTTTGCTTCTCTAGCCACAGGAATCCTCGGTTGACTTGTAGGTGTGGCGGGGAGTTGAGGTTTTTTCTGTCCAAGAAAAAAAAAATCCAGCGTTAACTAAAGCTCAATAAAGGGATTATTTTGGGGTTTGTGTGTGTCTGACTTTGCATAACAGTAGGAAGCTGAAAGATGTTGCTTGCCCTCAACTGCACTCCCAGCCATGTGAATTTGAAAAGAAGGACCTCTAGTGGCCTCGCCATGAAAACGTAGATTGTTGGAGGTCATCTGATTTTCACTTTTTGGTCACTCAAAATTTTGAGCGCTGTTTCTTTACAAACTTCCTGTATTTTAGCTGAAGCGGTGGAATACAACTGGGTTGTTGTGCAAATGGTAACATCACTCATGGTTAGTGGTTGGGTGAAGACATTTATTGAAAAAAACAGTTGACTCTTTTTAAATCATTATGACAACAGAACCTTCAAAAATGACCCTGTTAAGAAGTTTACACAACTCTGGTGGTTTTGTCCTGATAAATGCACAAAAGTGAACACAAATGTGTTTGAATGTCTCCTAAAGGTAACCATCCTCACCTGTGATCTATTTGCTTTAATCAGTGTGTGTGTATAAAAAAAATGAACAGAGTCATTTTTGAAGTTTCTGTTGTCATTATGATTTAACCCTCTGATGCATGAATTATGAAAGTCAGTGTCAGGATTTTTTTTATTTGTCTTAAAGCATGAAAAAAGGTTCTATTTTTCTTTTCAAATGTTTGTAACTGAGCATTCAGCTGAAAAACAGTGTGATCCAAATGTAAATAAGACTTATTTTTGTTTGACTTCTTTTCTCTCTTTTTTTTTTTTTTGGTAATTTCATTAATATCTTTTTTAATGCTCTGTGAAACATTTTAACTCTCTTTCATCCATTTTAACGCGGAATGTTTTTTAGTTATTACGCTGTTTTACCCTCAAATGTTTGTCTATAACTTTTTAAAATATATAGAGATATTTGAAAAAAGAATTGAAATCATTTTTCAGGCCCTAAGAAGAATAAAAATATCCTGACACAGACTAATATGAATTTCCACCACATGAACCATTGAATTGAGGAGCAAATAACTTTTATATAGGTGTCCACTGTAGTGACCACTATGCACCACAGGGTTAAGGCCTGATAAATGCACAAAAGTGAACACAAATGTGTTTGAATGTCTACTAAAGGTAACCATCCTCACCTGTGATCTTTTTGCTTGTAATCAGTGTGTGTGTATAAAAAAATGAACAGGGTCATTTTGAAGTTTCTGTTCTCATTATGATTTAAAAGAGTAAACACAGTTGTTTGTTAATAAATGTCTCCACCCAACCTCTAACCATGAGTGACAGAAAAGTTTTTTGTGTTATCATTCATATTTTCAGAGAAAAGGCCAAAAAAAATCAGAAAATTCTGCTGGAGGGGGGGGTAAACTTTTAGGCACAACTGTACTTGACGAGCTCCAGTGGCCCTGGCAGAAACACACTGTTGTTTGGTTTAACTGGTCAGACATCTCTACCTGTACAGCACTGCTGATATCCTGGGTCCCAAAACCTCTGTTAGAGTTAGAAATCCTTGGCGGAAAGATGGTGGCTGTACGTAAAGGGCGGGAATCAGAGTTAGACCAAAGTGAATACTTTTCTTTCTGTTACAAATGAACAAAGATGAAAATGTTTCATGTTTACGAGCTGCTCTTTCAGGGATTCTCTCTCCCTTTGGCGTGCATCCGTTCATCCCCTGGTGAGTCCTAAGGCCCTGGTAGGTCGTGACTTTGGACCAGCCACAGTGGCAAACCTGGAGGCTCGTGCCAGGTGACGTGGTTATCTGGAGAAAAAAACAGAGTTGTAGTCTATGAGTTGCAAATGTCCCTCAAAGAAGAGGTGGAAATCCCATTCAGTTCCCCTGATTGTTGGTCACAGGTTTTTTACCGTAGGCACAAAGCTGTTATATTTGGGTTGTTCACTCTTTGGGATTCTCTCTCCCTTTGGCGTGCATCCGTTCATCCCCTGGTGAGTCCTAAGGCCATGGTAGGTCGTGACTTTGGACCAGCCACAGGAGCAAACCTGGAGGCTCATGTTGGTTTGTTTTATCCACTGAAGAGAAATACACAATTTTAAAATGAGAGAGGACATTCAAACAAACTTTAGAAGACAGACTGTGACGTTTTTTTTTAGAATGACTTTGTTTATTTTTGGGGTTTTGTTAATGCTTCTGCCAGTCAGGTTGGCCCTGACCAGTGAATAATGTTTATTTGTTAACCCTCTGATGCATGAATTATGAAAGTCAGTGTCAGGATTTTTCCCTTGAGTGTTTTTATTTGTCTTAAAGCATGTAAAAAAGTTTTCCTTTTTTTTTTCTTCAAATATTTGTAACTGAGCATTCAACTTAAAACAGTGTGAACTTAATGTAAATATCACTTCTTCTTTTTTTTTTGGTAATTTCATGAATAATCCTTTTTTAATGCTTTGTGAAACATTTTAACTCTCTTTTATCCGTTTTAACACTGAATAATTTATTGTTATTAGGCTATTATACCCTCAAATGTTTGTCTATAACTTTATATATAATTTTTTTTTTTTTTTTTTTTTTTTTTTTTTTTTTTTTTTTGGAATAATAATTGAGGGGTTTTTTTCAGGCCGTAAGAAGAATAAAAATATCATGACACAGGTTAATATGAATTTCCACGACATGAACCATTGAATTAAGGAGCAAATAACTTTTTAATATTGCTAGTGAATTTATTTCCCAACCCAGCATGCGGCCGTGACTGGTTTTGAACGAGCGCTTTAAAGCAGCAGCCGCTCTTATATCTTCCAGGTCCTGTGAACTACTTTCACCTCTGCTTCCAGCGCTGTAAACCAGCGGCAGTTTAGCGCATGCGCGGTCTCCTCTCCTCTGGCTGCAGCTGCGACTGCTGCGAGAGTCGAGACCAACCTGCAAATGCTTTAAGACGAGGGAGGAGCTCACGGCAGGACGTGCTGCTCGATGAGGATGGTGACTGCAGAATGATACACGCTTTCACGTCAGTCGCTAAACACTAGAAAAGTCGCCTATGACACCAGAAAAAGTCGCTAGATTTGTCGCTTTTGACATTAAAAAAAGTCACCAAGGGGTCTGGAAAGTCGCCAGATTTAGCGAGAAAGTCGCTGAGTTGGCAACAGTGTGACTGCTACAGACAAAATTCCAAAACCAGAAGTGACACAACATACTCACTCACCTGTTATGGACCAATATGATACTTCACATAATAAAAATAACAGAACCAGAGCAGATTTCAGCAGCTTACCTTTTCCTCTCTCACCTCTGCGCTCCTCTGTGTGATCTGACATTCATTTCCTGCTACAGCTTTATGAACTCCCCTTGAAAAGTTTCAGTTTCGTTTCAGCCAAAACACTCCTCATACTTCCCCTGAAATGCCTGAGGGTTAGTTGCATCATAGTTACGAAGTTATGCAACACTCACAAAGGGTTGTTAGTAAAAGTCAACGCCCTTCTGCACTTTCATAAAAGAAGTAATTACGGGGTTGGCCAAGTTGGAGCCACATCGTTGCCTCGCCATAAAACGTCAGTGCGTCACTGCATACATTCCCATTTCAGTGTTTCCTCCTGAAATGACACCAAAAATTGTCATACACTGTCTTTATTTTCAAACATGTTCACACACTTAGAAGGACAACAAGCAAACTTTGTGAACTCAGTCTGTGGCGTAGTTAAGTGTTACTCACAGCCCGGTGCTCTGAGACGTGTCTGTAACATGTGTGGATACCGTTTTTCCCCAACTCTGTTAAAGAATGGAATAAAGACTTCTGCCGGCCGACAATAGTTTTATTTTCTTTGCAAAGAAAAGGTCAGTTAACACACAAGCAGTATGGATGCCAAGTGACAAACAGTGAAGGGAATCTCACAAACTTATATCCTGGGATGGGCCTTTGTTTCACACCTTCTCCGTCTGAGGCACATTTGGGAACAAAGGCTCTTAAAAATCAAAGGCTCTGAGAGGGGGGGTATTCAGGATGTGATCTTTGGGGGGACACAAAAGGTGAGGTGTGGGGAAGTGTGAAAACAAAAGTTTAAGCATTTGGAGGATGTAAAAACAGGGGTGGTTTTACAGATTAAAGTCAATCACAGGTTTTTCAGTATGGACATCAAATTCAATCCCACATGTAACGTTAGTGAATCCTGGTTGTGTCCTACCAGTGCTCATCTACCAACTCCAACTTCACCAAGCAGAGCAAACATAACCTAAGTGCATATTATTGATAGACTCTCAGGTGCGAGCAGATCATTGCCGGATAACTGCTGCACGTGTGCTGGAATGAACATTATCACAAACCACATATATATATATACATATTTATATATATATAATTTATTATATATTTATATTTATATATTTACATGATATCATTTCAAGACCACTTAAAACGTCCTCACAGGGCCTTAACTGCAACAGAGTAGACATCACACAAAGTGTTTTGGAGCAAACAGGACGGATTTGGTTGTAACCACCTTCTTCCACAGAACAAGCTCAAAGAGAGGGGTGGTTTTCGAAGGAAGTGCAACGGAAACTAAAACCATAGAAACTCAACTTACTTTCAAAATTGGTCCCAGGAAGCCAAAAGAGCTTCACAGTGAAGTATTTTGTTGAAGAAAAAATATGTAAACAGAATGGACATTTAAGGGCTGAATTGATACTTTGGAGAAGTATAATGACATCAAGGTATGCAGCAAATTTACATCTAGGAGACATAACATTTTTCATTTCTACAGCTATTTATGAGGAGAACGCATGAACAAATGTAATTTATTTGATAAGCGATCACCAGTAAGTTCCCTGAATGTATGACATACTGTCATTTTTCAACACAACCAGTTAATTTGTCAATTATTGCCCGTTATGCCATTGATCAGGCTGTTAATGTCTGAAGCACAAAGAAAGCTGTGTGACACCAAAGAAAACAGACACACATCAAACCAGGTCTTGTTTATTTAGAAAGTCATTACACCAGTGCCATTTAAAGAAAACAGTCTATTACACCAATGAACGACCAGATAACTGTAAATACGCCAGTAACATTTTTGCATTCTTACAACACTTTAGTGAGAACCCACATGAGTAACAATACAGTTGTGTGTATTAAAATGTAAATAGTAAACCCAACACATGTTAAAAAAACATTACCAACAATTTGAAACACTTTGTAGGAAGCTTTTGCTTTGATATATAGTAGGAAAAATTTAGTAGAGTAACAGAGTTTGGTGTTAGCACCATAAATAACCTTCGAGTAATACCAAAATGTAACATATTAATAAAACCTCTGCTTCACTTTATTCTGATATCACTTCTGGTTCCACATTGCCAGAAAATTACAGTACAGACAGAATTTAAAAATTAAGTATTTAGTATTTTATTCATCTGTTTTGTCTTGTACTACTAACAATTCAAAAATTCCTCTTTACTGTGATGTCATCAATCTGTTTTTTGATAGCTTTGTAGCAGATTGAACATTGTCAAAAAGCTAGCACAACCTAACTTTGGTTGAGTTAAAATGAGGTAAAGAGGTGAGTCTTCATCCAACCCCCAAGTCATGTCATTATATGTGTAAGACTTGTAAGTTCAATGACCTTTTAAAAATGTTATGTGTTCATTTTAAGGTTGTACACAGGGTCCATTTTTCTAAATCAAGACTAGCTGAGTTCTATAAAGAGGTAGAAGATAGATGTGACAGATGTTCAAGTTCCAACTGTCACCTAAGTCACATGTTCTTTCTCTGTCCACGCTTACAAAACTTTTGGTCTGGTTATTTTCATACTATGTCGAATATCATGGGTTTACAACTGCAACCATGCCCACTTCTAGCTATTTTTGGGACTCCAGATTCGTCAAGTCAGTTAACTTCTGCACAAAGGGAAATCATTAGTTTTACCTCACTACTAGCTAGACGCCGTCTACTTTTACAGTGGAAATCTCCCAACCCTCCAACTGTTGCACAGTGGTTACAAGACATGGTCTCATTTCTGAAACTGGAAAAAATCAAATACACTCTAAGAGGAAACACAGACAACTTTTTTCATAAATGGAGTCCTTTTCTGTCATACTTTAGAGATCTACAGGCTCTGCCAGACTGAGGGGTGCTTAACTTTTTAGTTTTTTTCTTCTTTTTCATCCTTACAATGATCTCACATTTATGTGCGTTCACTTCCATCACTGAGCTGGGTCGGGGAGGGAGGGGTTGTTTTGTATGTTCTGAGACCTGTTTACTTTTATAATAATCACCTGGGTGGTTATGGTCTCATTGCCNTTTTGGGACTCCAGATTCGTCAAGTCAGTTAACTTCTGCACAAAGGGAAATCATTAGTTTTACCTCACTACTAGCTAGACGCCGTCTACTTTTACAGTGGAAATCTCCCAACCCTCCAACTGTTGCACAGTGGTTACAAGACACGGTCTCATTTCTGAAACTGGAAAAAATCAAATACACTCTAAGAGGAAACACAGACAACTTTTTTCATAAATGGAGTCCTTTTCTGTCATACTTTAGAGATCTACAGGCTCTGCCAGACTGAGGGGTGCTTAACTTTTTAGTTTTTTTTCTTCTTTTTCATCCTTACAATGATCTCACATTTATGTGCGTTCACTTCCATCACTGAGCTGGGTCGGGGAGGGAGCCCAACAAAACATACAAGACTCTGGACAAATGAAAATATTATTAGTGGACCCACCAATACCAGAGTAACGGTTAAACATATACTAATACGTGTGACGGATATTGGGAACAAAACCAATTTCGCCTATTAAGAGTTCAACTATCCCAGTTTCTTTTGTACTGGGTCTCTGTTTTTCTTTGTTTGCAGGAAAAAAAAAAAAACTTTGAAAATGTAAACGTGAATACCAGTTGTAATTTCATTCTTTTGTTCTATAAATATAACTGGAAAAAAAAAAAGAAAACAGATCAAGAAAGCTGGCACCGGGCACTAACTTATTACTTAAAACACAAAACTTGTATTAATCAACAGTTACGCTGTTGTTTGAAACGTGTTGTTGAAACATTTTTAGCTTCCCTCTCCACTGGTTGGCCTATTTGGTGTCTTGCCCTCCAATCAGACAATGCCTGTCCACTTTGTTGATTTTATAGCCTTCCTCTCGTTGATAGCAAGGCGTGCTATTTTAATGCAGTGGAAAAGCCCCCACCCACCCTCTCACTCCAAATGGATTAAGGATGTTTTAACCTTTATGAAACTGGAAAAAATTAGGTACTCACTGCGAGGTCTAGATACAAAATTTAACAAAATAAAACCATTCATAGAGCATGTTAGATCCCTCCAACTGGATATTGATATTGATATTGACCCTGTTGACTGAACAACCCTCTCGGCACATATCTGTTGAGTGCTATCTCTTTTATTAATGACATGTGGAACGTATAGTGTGGCAATTACTACTATTTTCATGTATATACCACCTTTTGTGTGTGTGTGTGCGTATGTTTGTTTTTGTTTTTTTTTTCTTTGTTCTGTTTTTCTTAATTTTGTTTTGTCTTGTTTTGCTTTATTTTTTTTCTATATTTCTTTTAGATCTGGTTGCATAATAATATCCTCTTGGAACCCTTATACTTTTGCCATTGTCTATTTGAGGTGTGATACCACTTAACATATTTAAAATTCGGACACTATGCAATTGATCTTTTGAACGTGTAACCATTGTGTTTATATGTGTTGAAAAATGTACTTGAAACGTAATAAATAAATCATAAACAAAACCCTAGTATCTAGATATGAGACTTTTTCAAGATCACTTAAAAAGTCCTCACAGTCCCTTTAATATTCGGAGACGAAAGTAATGCATTTTAATTTTCCTGAAATTCATCTCTTTTCCCCTTATTTGGAGTTTTTGGTGTGTGGAAAAGCTGCATCTACGTAATATTACTTTAATTTTCCTGAAATTCATCTCTTTTCCCCTTATTTGGAGTTTTTGGTGTGTGGAAAAGCTGCATCTACGTAATATTACTTTAATTTCTCAAAATTCTGAATTTTTTATCTAAATTGTTTTACTTTTATCTCAAAATGTTGACTTTTTGTCTCAAAATTTTGTTTTTATTTCTCTAAATTCTATTATTTCTTTCTTTTATCTTAATATTTTGACCTTTAATGTGAATGTTTAAACTATTTTCACATCATGTTAGATTCATTAACTTAAGTTCTGAATATTTTTTCATCTCAAAATTGTGTCTTTTTGTCTCAGAATTTTGTTTTATTTTTAAAAAAATTTCTCTTTCTCTAATTTATTTCTTTTTTCTTAAAATTTTGACCTTTAATGTGAAAGTTTAGACTTTTTTCCCATTATGTTAAATTGATTTCTTAAAATTTGGAATTTCTTTCATCTAAAATTTATGACTTTTATCTCAAAATATTGACCTTTTTTCTCAAAGTTCAAAACACTTCTCACATTCAGTTTTCATTCTTGCATTAGCTTTTGATGTTTTATGGATGATGTATCAATGTATTTCTTGCATGTTGGTATTGAATTGGTACCGGAAGTATCGGTTCTTGTGACAACCCTAGTATCTAGATATGAGACTTTCTCAAGATCACTTAAAAAGTCCTCACAGTCCCTTTAATATTCGGAGACTAAAGTAATGCATTTTAATTTTCCTGAAATTCATCTCTTTTCCCCTTATTTGGTGTTTTTGGTGCGTGGAAAAGCTGCATCTCTATTTATCAGGGATGTCAACAGAGACAGAATATAAACATCACGTCGGTGATAATGACTCGGCTGCTGTAACAATGTCATCGTGGTTTAACACTGAGGCCATTTAAGCTCCATAATTAGAAAACGACAGACTGTTTACTGACCTTTCATTCATAACCCAGTGCCCGTGGATGATCAGATCTGTGTAATTACTGATGGATGTTGCACAGATACTCTTTCTTGCAGAGCATCAGAGGCTGATTAAAGCTCAGATCAGTGAAGCTCTGCTGTTCTGTTTTCACAGATCTGCTGAAGCGGCCAAACACAGACTCCAACATTTGGACCAGATTCATTCCGTCCAGGCCGCTTAGAGGAACCATCCCTCTCTGTTTATTTCTCCTCACTCACTTCTTTACATTCATCATCCAGTGATGCCTCTATATGTGTGTGTGTGTGTGTGTAGAGGGGAGAGAGGCCGGGAGAGCGAGCTCTACATTGAACAAACCATGCAAACAGATTAGAGCGTCGCCCTGTTCCCGTGAAGGCAGAGAAATAGAGCCAAGCACAGCACTCTGCTGCACGGCTGCCTCAGCAAAAACACAATATGTTGGCTCTAAAGGCGCGTGCTGGCAGCAACTCTCACCCCGAAGAATATCAGCAGCTTTAGAATACTGTGTACTGATTATCTGAAAACAACGTGTTCTGTGGAAATCTACGGCAGAGCCTGAATAAAAACCTCAGCACTGTTTTTACGCTGAGTCTGCGTCAGAGAGTTTCTGCACTTTCAACAAGTCGCTTCAGAGCCAAACGGAAACTTTTCTCAGCTCATCTGTTAGTTTTCAGCTGATCTGGATAATCACATTTTGCGTGTGAGATTTTCTTCTTCTTTGATTCAAGGACGGCGCGCTGACTCAGCCGCTGAACGACAGACTAAACTCTCACAAAGCGCGGTGCTTGAATTCAGCTCTTGACGTTTGAGGAGTATTATTCCAGCTGTAACCTTTTCAGAGCAGAAGAGTCCTTCACTTTTATAATCACCTTCTGAAAAAGAAGCAAATGGAAACCTGATATTTGGAGTGAAAGACCTTTTTGTTGACACTTCATTCTTACTATTCTCCTCAGAGTTTGACGGCTTCATGCTCCACTTTGTTCTTTTACAGTTATTTTACAGATCAAAACAAGTTTTCGTGTGAATCCAGGAGCAGTTTTACACCTGTTTTAAAATCTAAAACATTTATCAAACAGATATCATTCTGGGAACATTGATTAAAGTATTGACTTTGAGCCCGTAAAAGCACCGAAAAATCAAGCGTGATGGAAACAAACTCATTAAAAAACTCAAAGTGGATCACAGGAAGCACCAAGACACGTCCAAACCAGAATTTTTAACAATAACTGAAATAAAAAAACACGAACACACTCTTGCTAAATTAACTTGGAACAATAAAAAAGCTACTCGCTATGTATGTAACATATTTTAGCCGTTCGCCTGTATTTTAGCCTTAAGCCTGTGTTTTAGACTGTAGATTGCGTTTTAGCTTTTAGCTTGTGATTCAGCTTCTAGCCTGTATTATAGCCTGAAGCCGGTGTTTTAAACTGTTGATTGTGTTTTAGCCTTTAGTTTGTGTTGTAGCCTCTTGCCAGCTCATTTCCTTTAGCTTCTAGCTTGTGTTTTATCCTATAGACCATGGTTCAGCCTTAAACCTATATATTAACCTTTAGCTCATGTTTTAGCCTTAAGCCTGTGCTCTATCTCTCTCCTGTTTATCTTTCTTCTGCCCTTCTGTCTCTTTTCCACCATCACAACTAAATAAATCACAGAAATAATTTTCAGCAGAGAAAAACACAGATCTCTCTTCTCACTGATAAACTTCTTCAGCTTGTGTCGTGTTGTCATAGAAACTTGGAAATGCTGCAAATCGATTCAGTCCGACCCACTGACTGTATATAGAATGGACAGCTGCTTCCGCCTGTCACTGTTCTACGATTTTGAAGCCAAAAAACCCCGTTTCTCTAGCCGCCATTGTGCAGCCAGAGTCTGCGCAGTAGAGAATTTCCGGTGGAGCAGAGTAAAAAATAGAAATAAAAATATTTATTTCTTCTTCTTCAGAAGGTTTAGTCTCCTTTTGGCTCTTTCCTGAAGTTTCTTATATCCCCGATAAAAACTACTCACGAACGGCAGCTGTCAACTATCGTAAAACGAAACTTATATCGCGGTTTTTAACGTCCAATAACTAATGAGAAACTAACTTCTCAGAAAAAAAAACACCTGAACACCATGCAGCCAGATGACATCATCATACCACCTTAGTGTAAGGATGAGAGAAACGTTTCTACGAGGTATCGTAATTTTTTAAAGTTTTCCCGGCTCATATCTGGAATACATGGGGAGGCGGGGCTTATGACCTATACTGCAGCCAGACACCAGGGGGCGGGGCTTATGACCTATACTGCAGCCAGACACCAGGGGGCGGGGCATCTGCTGGAGGCTTCAGTTTAAGCTGAACGTCGTTACGTCCACTCATTATACAGACTATGGTCCAACCCAATGGGGAAGCCAGGAATTAGCATTTAGAAACAAACTATTGTGGTTCATTTAATCTCATTTTTAATTGACTTTTTCAAGATCCCTTAGAAAGTCCCCCCCCATCGTCGACTCTCACAGAGATTCATCGTGGGTGTGACTTGAGGACAACATAGCTGAGTTTCTCCGCTCGCCAGCAGAATTTCAGACAGAGCATCTCATCAGTTAATGTTTCACTCTGCAGCAAACGCTTCCTGCCCCCCCCCCAGGCTCGGACCAGGCCAAGAAGCTCGTAACGGTGTGTGAAGTGCGGTCGGGTTTCTCTGGCAGAGTCCGTCTCTACAGGAATGATGGAGTGAAGAGGAGGGCAGCCAGATCCACGCCCGCTNCATCGACTCTCACAGAGATTCATCGTGGGTGTGACTTGAGGACAACATAGCTGAGTTTCTCCGCTCGCCAGCAGAATTTCAGACAGAGCATCTCATCAGTTAATGTTTCACTCTGCAGCAAACGCTTCCTGCCCCCCCCCCAGGCTCGGACCAGGCCAAGAAGCTCGTAACGGTGTGTGAAGTGCGGTCGGGTTTCTCTGGCAGAGTCCGTCTCTACAGGAATGATGGAGTGAAGAGGAGGGCAGCCAGATCCACGCCCGCTGAACGCCGCACTCAGAGCATTCCAGCCGCGACTACGCCCGCGGCGGTGTAGAGTGGCCGCTCCGACTCCACCCGGATCAGGATCCAGCTCCGTGAGAGGAAACTCAGAGCAGAACCATCAATGAACAAACTAATGGTTTAAACAGGCTGAAGCTGGAGACAGACGCTCGACGATGCCAACGACCGCGACGAACACCTCGAACTCTACAACCACACGACCAGAGCGCCAACAGGAAGTCGAGAGTTCAAGTGTCTACACGCGAAAACTGACACATAAGAAAATGTTTCTGTCTGATCAGACTAAATATGAGCCACATTTATCCGACCAGTCCAGAAAAATGTTTTCACTCAAGATTCTAAAGACACAAATAATGTCAGAATTGCTTTTTAGGAGTAAAAATCATCCGCCTGTGGTGGAAGAAAAAATTCAGGCTTTTTTTTTTTGGTTCATATTGAATCTCATAAGGGTTTAAATAAAGACACTTAGATTTCAGTTGTTACAGTCTAAACCTGCAGCACAACAGATGGAAGTTCAGAAAACTCAGATTATTCTGTTCTTAAGGAATTTTGGTGAGATTTTGACAAAACTTTTGCTTTTTATCGAATACTTTTGTCTTTGTTTCTCATAATTTTGACTTAAATCCTAGAATTTTGACATTTCAAACATATCAAAATTTCAGCAAAATTAGCTTCATTCCAACAAGTTGATGTTTTCTCTCAAAAGTTTGACTGTTTATAATAGACTTTTGTCTTTATCTCAAAAAATTATGATGTTCATTATGAAATTTTTAACTTTTTTCACTTAATGTCAAATTTATTTCTTAAAAGTTGGATTTTTTTAATCAAAAAGGTTTGACTTTTATCTCAAAATATTTTTTTTTTGACTGTGAATTTAGTTTTTATTTCTCAAAATTTCTCTCTATATAACTTTTCCTTAACAGTGAAAGTTTTGACTTTTTTTTAACATAACATTACTTTAATTTCTCAAAATTCAGAGTTTTTCTAATCTAAATTGTTTTACTTTTATCTCAAAATATTGACTTTTCGTCTCAAAATTTTGTTTTTATTTCTCTAAATTTCTCTATCTATTATTTCTTTCTTTTATTTTAATATTTTGACCTTTAATGTGAATGTTTAAACTATTTTCACATCATGTTAGATTCATTAACTTAAGTTCTGAATTTTTTTTCATCTCAAAATTTTGTTTCAGAATTTTGTTTTATTTTTTAAAAATTTCTCTTTCTCTAATTTATTTCTTTTTTCTTAAAATTTTGACCTTTAATGTGAAAGTTTAGACTTTTCCCCCATTATGTTAAACTGATTTCTTAAAATTTGGAATTTCTTTCATCTAAAATTTTTGACTTTTATCTCAAAATATTGACCTTTTGTCTCAAAGTTCAAAACACTTCTCACCTTCAGTTTTCATTCTTGCATTAGCTTTTGATGTTTTTAAGGTTTGATGTAATTCTCTGTCAAGTTTGTAAATGTTTCTGTACATTTTGTAAACTTCACTAAAGCTTGAATTGAAATGTTTGGTGTCCCCGAAGATTTTACTCATTTTTCTGTCAGGGAAAGGAATATTATTGCTTTTTGCATCTGTTGTGGCCCGCAGACGCATTCTTTTACAATGGAAAGATCATAATCCACCTACTGAAAATTCATGGTTAAAAGACCTAATGTCATTCCTCTACTTGGAGAAAATTAAATACAGTAGTAAAGGTTGTTCAGATAAATTCACAAAGACTTGGGGTCGTGTGCTGTCTTTTGTTAACTCTATTCCTTCTCTTGAGGATTGAAGTCATACATGTTTCATGGAGCAGGTTGTGAAAATACGTTGACACTGCATTTCTTTACTAATTTTTTTTTTTTTTTTTTTTTTTTTTTTTTTTTTTTTTTTTTTTTTTTTTTTTTTTTTTTTTTTTTTTTTTTTTAATTTGTTTTGTTTTTGTTTGTTTCTCTAACTATTTTTTGTCATAACTTTGCTTTATTTCATGAGTCCCTCCTGTTTTCTTATTTATAAGACAATTGTTTTCAATGTATACTGGATTGGACTCCAGTTGTGAACTTTTATGAGTATGTTTAAGTTTGTTTGTAAAAATATAAAACTGGGTAATATGCTTTTGGTGATTGTATATAACAGAGCAACCCAATAAAAAATGTTTGAAAAAAAAAAAAAGATCAGTTTATCTAAAAATTTTCACATCAGGTCTAAAAAAAATTCAACATTTTATCTTAAAATTCAACTTTTTTCTCAAAACTCTGTTATCTAATCTAAATTATTTGTCACTGTATCTGAAAATTTGACTTTTTTCTGATAATTTTGAATTTTTATCTCAAATTTTGTCATTTTATTAAAAATTTGACATTTTGTCTCAAAAAGAAAAAAAAAAAGCTTGAATTGAAATCTGCCAGAAAAAATTGTGATTAGATCTTTTTCTAAAATCTTTCAGCTCTAACATCAGGTCTATTTAAGACTCTTCACGTCTCATAAAAGGCGACTAAAGCCACTTTTTTAAGTGTTTTTTTTATAAATGAGGTCCAGTTTGAGCTGATTTCTCCCTGAGTATAAATGAGATTAGCAGAGAGCTGAAGCTTCCACTTCATGCCTATTGAAAGCATTGACAGTATTGACATTAGAGAGGGTGTGGGTTGGAAATGACTGAACGTGGGCAGTCATGTTGCATAAGCAATCGTCCACTTCTCTCAGTAAAACAGCACAAAAACACTGATACATCATGCATATATGAGGCGCTCTCCTCCCTCTGACAGATGGGATGTTTTTATTCAAGTGGAGCTGCAATTATTGAGCTCAGGAGAGCAGTTTATGTTGGTGTTTTACTAAGAAAAAAACACACAAAACTGCAGAAATATTCTCAGATTCTGACTCTTTTCATCAGATTCTGCAAATGTGAACTCTGGAGCAGGACAAATTAAATTCTCATGAATTTTCAGACAAAGTTTGAAGAGTTTGGAGAGATTAATTTGTCTGAGAGCTCAGTCGTTCTCCTCGAAGGATCCTCTGTCCCCGTCTTTCCGTTTCCCTCCTCAGTTACAAGACGTGACCAGGCGAGCTTTGAGTTACACAGTAAAAATGTCAAATGCATACCAGGCGGTGCGTATCTGTACACACACACACACACTGACAGAGTCATAGCAGCACATATCATATCTGTCTCCGCCCTCAAAGTTCATCCAGGTCACAGTTAACATGAATTATCTCAGATTATGTTCAGATTCAAAGCGTCCTGAATTAAAGAGGAGCTGTTTTTAATTTCTCCACCCGATGACTAACCGCCGCTCTCACTTCCTCCCTCTCCCAGCAGGTTTTCCGTTGTCATAGGAACATCTATGAACACACCTGCTCAGCTCTGAGGTCCCTTGTGTGTGTGTGTGTGTCTCTCTCTTTCCTCTCATCTCTCTGAAAACACAAAGGACTGATGGCATGCAACTACAGCTACAGGAGGCAGAGAGGGACAAAATGTTATGAGGAATAAATGTGACACAGCTTCATAAATTGGGTTAGAGTTGGATTATCAGTGAGAGAAACAGTTACTAAGTTACCAAACTATGACTTTGAGTCTGGTTTATTCTTCGGGTTGTGTGGTCTATTTCTGCTTCAACCCTTCTGGTCATCATGTGGAGTGATGAGACCAAAACTAAACTTTTTATCAACAACCATAAATGTTACAGGAGTCAACAAGGCCTATGATGAAAGGTCCACCATTCCTACTGTGAAACACGGAGGTGGATCACTGATGTTTTGGGGATGTGTGAGCTACAAAGGCTCAGGAAACTTGGTCCAAACTGATGAATGAAGGATGAATGCAGCATGTTATCAGAAAATACTGGAGGAAAATTTACACTCATCAGCCCAGAAGCTGCACATGAGACGTACTTGGACGTTCACACATGACAATGATCCAAAAAACAAGGACAAGTGGACCTGCCATTGGCTACAGCAGAAGAAAGTGAAGGTTCTGGAGTGGCCATCTCAGTCTCCTGACCTCAAACCTGCAGTTCATGCAAGACAGACCAAGAATTTACAGGAACTGGAGGCTTTTTGCCAAGAAGAATGGTCAGTTTTACCATCTGAGAAAATAAAGACCCTCAACTAAAAAAGACTTCAAGCTGTCGTTGATGTTAAAGGGGGGAAAAGAGTAAACGCAGTTGTTTGTTAATAAATTGCTTCACCCAACCACTATCAGTGAAAGAAAAGTTTTTGTGTTATTATTCATATCGTCTGAAAAATAGCCAAGAAATCATGAATTATCCGTGATGACTTGGCTCCTTTCTGATGGAAAACCAAACAATTTTAAGGAAGAACAATAGCCCATTTATTATATTTTAAATTATAAATATAAATATTATTATAGTATACTATTATATTTCAGTGAATTTCCCTCGGGATCAATAAAGTATCCATCTAGTATAACACTATACTGTAATATAATAAATACAGTGCAGTTGCTAAGCTTATTTCAATTTGCTTCCTCCTTTTGTAACTTTAAATCTTTTATTTCCAGATTTGACTCACTGCTTTCAGCAATTATATTTCAAATTGTCACATTTTCAGCTTTTTCAACCATTTTCTAGCAATTTTATTCCACAAATTGAGCTTCATTTAAGCAATTTTCATCTTCATATTCCACTTTTTCAGCTTCCTTTCATTTTCTTCGGCTTCAGCATTTCAACGCATTTGCTGTAAGGAAATGCAATTTTTCTAGTTTTAATTTCAATATTATTTGTTCTCATTGTTCGAACTGAATTTTGATTTATTCACACTGACTTTTCTAAAATTGTTGAAAGAAGAAAATATCATGTGTTGAATTGTATGTCATTTTTTATTTTAAGATACAGTCGTCTGTTTATGGCTGTGATACTGTCAGTTTGTTTTTTTGTTTTTTTATTCTAGAAGTCAGAGTCCTAAACTTTCACAAAGCTTTTTTTAACCACCCATACAAACCAGAGCATGACCACGGACGGTCAACAAAAACAACATTTCTCAGACTGAACGTTTACTCCGACGACTCCCGGCGTAAACTCTCCCACGTCTCTTTTCTTATTGTGACTGAACTCAGATAAACTGTGTTAACACCCTGAGTCCAAAAGCAACAGGTGGTGTAGAAAAATCTCTCTGCTTTTCTCGGCTGACTTTCATTTTTCCTCATCTCTCATTTTATCTCTCCTTTAATAGCCTTTCCCTCCTCCTCACTCTCTGCCCACCCTCCTCTTCATCTGCCTCCCAGCTTCCTCCCTAAAATAGAGACATCAAGCTCCTGTTTGTCTCTTTCTTTTTACCCGACACATCCTTCTCTTTTCTGCTTCCTCTCTCTTGTTTTTTCTCCTCTCCACCCGCTTTGACTCCTCCTCTCATTTTCTGCTCCTTTTCTCTCCTGCTCCCTCTCTCCTCTAAATATAAAAAGTATCATTAATCTCAGTAACGGTAAAAGCCAAAACCTGCTCCTGCTCCTTCCAGAGGACGAAGCATCAACATTAAAACATGTGCTCCATCATAAACGCGGTGCATTCAAGTGTTTGTCTGCTGGAGGCAAAAACACCTGTTACACCAAATTAATAAAAAGGAGAAAAGAGCGAGTGTGTGAGCGCGAAGGGACGCAATTAAGAAGAGCTGACTAAACACAAGGCTGGGTCTTATAGAAGAAAGGTGCTGAGTCTGCAACCTTTTTCAAGATGTATAGGTTTTCAAAACGCACACACACACACACACACATATAAATATATATATTATAGACACAGAGCAGAGGAGAGCAAAGAAACAGAGCACAGTCAGCAAAAGTTAGTACTCAATGATATGGCTGGGGATCAAACTTTAACGCTTATTTTATCTAAAATATGCGGTAAAATAAAAGACAAGACAGCACAAAGGAGGAAACTACAGCAAGTTACCGGTTTGGAAGTTTTTACATTTTAACCAACTCAGATGTTTTTATTTCATCCTGAAAACTAAGTTATAAAAGCCTGAAGCTGCCAAAACACCACGTAAAGTCTCATCCTCATATTATAAAGTCAAGAATTTTCATTTAAACATCGTATCAGTATCAGAATCAGAGACTTTTTGAACTATGGAAGCCCTTAAAGGCCATGATTTTCTACAATACATTTGCTTTCTTATCTTGAGAAAATAGAGTTTGTTTTCTCTGCTGTTGAATTCTAATCCAATCTAATCTAATTGCCATTATTTTTCTCTGTATTCCAATTGTGATTTATTGTGCAATTATTCTTAACTTTCCCGTCTTATGTGCTGTCAAACAAACACGAACAAGAGCTCCGTATTTCATAAATAAAACTAGAAAAACACAACCTTAATCTAAGAAGGTTTACTTTGAGTCACATGGAAAATTTGATTTCAATTTCCATATTTGTTTAAGTCTTGTTTTTATTTAGAAAAACACACATTTTTTCTAATTGTGACTGGGTTTTTTTGCCCATTTTAGTCACTTTTCACTCTTTTTGCTGCTTTTTTTTTCATTTTCTAGACCTGAAACTTATTTTATTGTTACTTCTTGGTGTTTTTGCCACTTCTCACCACTTAGATTGTTTTCTCTCGCAAAGTTATTTTACAACAGTCTGGCTATTAATTGAACAGGGTTGAATAACACTGGCACATTGAGCATCTACAGCAAAAAAAGTATCTGGTAAACGACTGATGCTGTAAATCTGTGACTAAAAATCCTTTTTTTCTGTCTTAATGATCCCTGTTAGCTTTTTGAAATGTGCCAAAATGCATCAGCATGTTAAAATTTAACTGAAATTTGGACAATTTGACTGTAGCATTAGCGCACATGAATTGAAGAATGGATGGAACACAAAATGATCCTGTTATATCCAGAAAATAAGCTTTGAAATAATGAGAAAAATAACTTGTTTTGTCAAGAAAACAACTGAAATCAACTCAGTGATTTCTCAAACGGAAGAAATTTATCATAGAAAATCAAATCCTCTAACGCAGTGATTCCCAACCTGTGGGCCGTGACCCCCTGGTGGGCCGTGGAGGTATTGCAAGTGGGCCGCCAAATCATTTCCAAAATTGTTGAACTTTTTTTTCCTTCTTGGGGCTTGGGAGAAATTGTACTTATAAAGAAATGAAAATATAAAGAATATTTTTTCAATTGTTAAAACCCTTTTACCTTTACATGGACACATATTACTTTGTTATGTCAAGTATTAGACATGAAAAACCTTGAAACTCCAACTAAAAAAGAAAAAAGTACCATGACAACGCATTATATCGATTCTATATTTATGGGGTCAGAGGTCGGCCGTAAACAATTTTGAGATTTACAAGTGGGTCCTAAGTTGGAAAAGGTTGGGAACCACTTATTGTTACCTTTTTTTGTGGAGTTTAAGATTTTTACAGTGAGGTTTTAAAAGTATTGTTTGGAGCTGTGTCATCATTGGTGTTTAGAATAATCTTTCATGACTCTTTAACCTGAAAATCAAACACTTATTCATGAGAATCTTTCTTTAATGGAAGGTTAAAACCAGCTCGACCTTTTCCAGTGTCTGTTCCTGGATGTGATACATATTTTGATGGCATAACAGAAGCAAAATACACACACACACACACAAAAACTCCACCCACTCACCCAGACAGAGGCTAATGTAGAACCAATAACCCCTGATGTCTCCTCAAAGCTCAGTAAAACCCATTTTAATCACCGAGGAGCTTTTTTTTTCTTCTTCTGCGTTATCATCACGACAAATTAGCGTCATGATGTCATCCTCCCTGATGTCCCTGTGGGATCATCTCAGCTGACTCAGAGCAGCTCTCTACATTTCTGATGAAATGAAATGGAATTAAACTCAGAGAGCTGGAAGTGAAGCAGATATTCCAGGATGATGATGTTTCTCATTGTAATGATTCACATGAAAGCGCAGGTACAGCTCGTGCTCATCTCTCCACCTCATCTTCTTCATCTTTAAAGACTTTTCCCTCCCTCATCTTCCTCATTTATCTCCATTTCCCTCCTTAACATCGTTACACCTCCTTTTCCCGTCATTCTTTTTGATCCTCCTTGACACCTGATCTCTCTTTTGTTTCTCCCCCTGCGCTTTGCTCTCATGGGCGCATGAGCAGGTTAACAGGTGCTTTGTGCCTGCAGTCACGCTCTTTGGTGCTGGGAAAAGGATCCGACTTTGAAAATGTGAACATTACAGGAAATATATTCATTAAATCTGACATTTTATCCAAAAACTGAATTTACGCGTAAAAATGTGGAAAAACGCGCAGACGCTGCTCCAAATGCGCTACTTTAAGAATCATTTCAGAACAAAATATGAAACTAAAAATGTAAAATGTATTGTTTTGAAGCCAAATAAACCATCAGCATCCCTGCTTTCCATTAATAATGCACTGTCATCAATAGTTTGAGCAACCATAACAAAAGCGCTGCGCTCCACCAACTAAAGGCACAAAAACGCCACTTCACCAGGCAACATCCCCGAATTAAACACCTCCAAACAGCCAATAACAGAGCTTTTATTCCAAATCAGACCCACCCTTTGGGAATTAATCTGTATTTTGTGCGTAATGGATCCAGAAAGTGGCTCATTTTCTGTCTGAAACACAAACACAGATTCAGCGCCGGAGCTGGAGCAGCCGCTCCTCAAACTCACATTCAATCTTTTTTTATTTTTTTACCTTCTTTCCTTTCTTCTTCCGATGGTTTGACTTCCCTGTAGCCTTGTCTTTAACCTCCTCGCTCATGTCAGCAGCTGTCACACAGAGAGTGTGTGTGTCTGTGTTTGTGTGTGTCCCAAACAGCTGTGCGTAATGGTCAAAAAAAAAAAAAAAGGTGTTTTCTTCTTTTAATCCAGCATGGATGAGGATAGAGGAGTGGAGTGGCGGCCACTCTCAACGTGCATGGCGACCAACAACTCGGCTCAGCTGCTCACACCCACTTTCACACACACACACGCACACACACACACACATAAAAACACACACTGAGTCCGTCAGGAGAGGAGCCAACAAGGCAACCCTGCGATGGAGAGACGCGCACTCGCTCTCTCATTCTGTCTCTGTGTGTTTCTGTCTGTCCATTTCTCCCTCTAACACACACACACACACACACACACTGAACGCACACACACACACACACACACACTTCTCTTTACCTGTCCGTGGCTTTGGTTGCCGCCCACGCGCTCCACAAGTGAGAGCTGAGCAGCAACAAGCTACGGAGGCTCGAGTATTAATAGCAATCAATATCAGCTCATCGGTAGTTTGAGCTGTGTTTATGCTCAGAGTCTGCATGTGTGTGTGTGTGTGTGTGTGTGTGTGTGTGTGTTAGTGTGTGTGCAGACAGAGTAGTCTAACTGGGCAGTAGATGCTCCATCTCTTTTTAAAAACACACTAAGATGCAAATATTCCAGTTTCTGTGGTTTGAAGCTGTCTGTGAATGTTTTTCTGACTCTAAAAAAATCAGCTGAACCTTTTCGCTTATTGCTTCTCTCAGTCGTGGCAGAAATGGAAAATAAATTTCAGAGCGTCAGTGGTTAAATTCTGGGAAAAGATCCACAGCTCGGCCTCAGGGAGTCAGAATAAACGACTTCCTTTACAGCCTGACGCTTTGTTTACTGTAACATTAACAGCTTCAGAGGAATCCAGCCCCTCTGATCAGAAACAAACTCATTTCTGGTTCATTACTTAACTCATTCATCTGTTTGTGCTGAGTCACAGTTTCACAGTGAACAGGAAGTCACACTGAGGTTTCGCTCTGACTTTTTACCTGATGTGATAAAGTAATGTGCTCTGATACATGTCTGTAACGTTAGTGAATCCTGGTTGTGTCCTACCAGTGCTCATCTACCAACTCCAACCTCACCAAGCAGAGCAAACGTAACCTGGCTCTTCATTTTATTGATAGACTCTCAGGTTTGAACAGATCACTGCAGAATAACTGCTGCATGTGGACAGGAATAAACATTAGCACAAACAAAATTGGACCCTGTTTTAGCCTTTAGCTCATGAATTTCAGCCTTCAGCTTGTGTTTTAATCTCTAGCACCTGCTCAAGCCTTTAACTCTCATTTACGCCTTTAGTTGTGTTTTGGTGGTTTGCTTGTATTTAGCTTTAAGCTTGTGTTTAAATATTCAACATGTGTTTCAGCCTTTAGCTCCTTTTTTAGCCTTTAGCCCATATTTTAGCCTCTGGATTGTATTTTAGTCTCTTGCTCATGTTTTAGTCTCAAGCATGTGTTTCAGCCTTTAACTTGGGTTAAGTCTACAACTTGTTTTAGCCATAGACTGTATATAGAATGGACAGCGTGCTTCCGTCTGTCACCGTTCTACGATTTTGAAGCCAAAAAAAACGTTTCTCTAGCCGCCATTGTGCAGCCAGAGTCTGTGCAGTAGAGAATTTCCCGGTGGAGCAGAGTAAAAAAGAGAAATAAAAATATTTATTTCTTCTTCTTCAGAAGGTTTAGTCTCCTTTTGGCTCTTTCCCGAAGTTTCTTATATCCCCGATAAAAACTACTCACGAACGGCAGCTGTCAACTATCGTAAAACAAAACTTATATCGCGGTTTTTAACGTCCAATAACTAATGAGAAACTAACTTCTCAGGAAAAAAAACACCTGAACACCATGCAGCCAGATGACATCATCATACTACCTTAGCGTAAAGATGAGAGAAACGTTTCTACCAGGTATCGTAATTTTTTAAAGTTTTCCCGGCTCATATCTGGAATACATGGGGAGGCGGGGCTTATGACCTATACTGCAGCCAGACACCAGGGGGCGGGGCTTATGACCTATACTGCAGCCAGACACCAGGGGGCGGGGCATCTGCTGGAGGCTTCAGTTTGAGCCGAACGTCGTTACGTCCACTCACTATACAGTCTATGGTTTTAACCTTTTGCCTGTGTTTTAATTTCTAGCTTATGTTTCAGTTATGGGGTTTTTTTTTTAGCCTTAAGCCCGTGTTTTACCCTCTAGCTCCTGTTTTAGCCTTTAGCCTGTGCTCTATCTCTCTCCTGTTTATCTTTCCTCTGTCTCTTTTCTGTCAGACTGTCCAGCTCCTGTTACCACCGCTTCTACTAAATAAATCACAGAAATCATTTTCAGCCGAGAAAAACACAGATTTCTCTTCTCACTGATAGATTTTGTCAGCTGGTGTTGTCATAGAGACTTTGACATGAAGTGAATCAATCCAGTCCAGCCTGATCCAATCAGGAGGCTGAGAAATAGCATTAAGAAATAACCTATTTCAGTGCTGATAATCTAATTTTAAGTTCTGGATTATGATCAGGCATATAAGTAGAGTTGAGACTTTTTAAAAAGTCCTCACAGTCCCTTTAATATTGTCACTTCACTCCTATGAAAGATGAGCCATCTTTAATTTGATCCTGTTTGATCCTGAGAGGAGAAATCAAACCATGAGAGTGAAAAAATGACCCAGCTGAGTGAAACGCTTCCCTCTGCTTCATCCTCATCAATAATGAACAAAGAGAGGAATCCCCTGTTGGCAGATCACCGCAGATTATTGCTCTTTGTGTCAGTGTGTGTGTGTGTGTGTGTGTGTTATGAGTGGATTAGACCAGTGTGAGCCAGTTTGCCCAGTACAATTATAACAGTATGATCCATGGACGAGTGGTGGGACTGAAGGATTGTTTTCAGAGCTTTACATTGTTGGTGCTCTCTATGGGGACACTGTAAAACCATACACACATTCGCACACGCACACACACACACACACACACATTTGGGTTACTGTAGCTTCATGTTCTCCTCTTTTACAAACAGTCGCTCTTTCAGAATTTAAATAATCTGCAGTTTAAAGAGTTTCAATGCAAATATTTGTCTATTAAATGAACAAAAGGCACAAAACATGTCACAGTTTTTCTCTCCTCATCTCTGCTGATGAAGAGAAAGGAGCTTGAAGCTTCTTCTGTTTGAAGAGAAAAGTCCAGTCTGACCTCTGGTGGCTGTTACTCGCCATTACAACAACAACAATAAGCAGCTCATCATTTAACTACAAAGAATATATGTCCTGTTTTAATATTCTAATCCCAGAAAGTGCAATATTTTTATAACCTGAAATGTGTCAAAATATCAGATACATGTTTTTGCAGCAGATGTTTTCCGTTCTACACCAGAGTTACTCAACCAAAGAGACAAACTGTTAAAAACTATCTTTACAGAAGAAACTAAGTGGTAAAAAGAGGCAATAACAGCAAAGAGTGGTAATGAAACTTAGTTAGAGGTGATTAAAATTGCCTAAAAAAAGCAACAAAAATAGGCATTTACATTGGGATAAAAACTGGAAGTACTCAAAAAGTTGCAAAAAATGGATCAAATGAGGCAAAAAGAGAGTGAAAAGTGACTCAAATGGCCAAAAAGGAGCAAAAGTTAGCGAAAATTTTTCGGAGGAATCCATAAAAAAATTCAGAAAGCAGCACAAAATAGTGAAAAAAGTGACAAAAATAATAAGAGGCGGTAAGAAGAGTCAAAGGCAACAAAAGTTGGCAAGATAGTTGGAAGAAAACTAAAAAAAGTAGAAGCAAAAATGGAGAAAAAAGAGTGAAAAGTGGCAAAAATTGGCAAAAAAATGGCAAGAAAAATCAGAGTAAACTTAGAAAATAGTTAGATACTTTAAAAATGTTCCAAAAGTGGAAAAAAATAAGGCAAAAGTGAGTAAAATGTAGAAAAATCACTCCCATATAAGATGGAAAATTTGAAATAATCACACAAAAGATCAAAATTGCAATTTAGGAAATCGTAATTATAATTATATTTCTTTTCTTAATCTGCTTTTTTGTTTTCTGGTGCAGCTCTGCTTCTTGATATTTCACCCAGTTTGACTTCCTGTGAAGTTCTCCCGCTCTGAAGATTAATCTTTAACTCGACCTCATGATAAATGTGAGAAAGTAAACCAATAAAAGCATCAGAATCCACCGCCCTGAAACACACCCATGTCTTTACTCTTTACTCAAACTACCTCCCTCTGAAATCCTGATGTCTGAGCAGCAATGAGGGAAATAAAAAGTTGTTTTAATGACACAAAAAGTATCATAACAGTCACGTTTATGCTCTTAAATGTTGCTCTCTGAGTTTTTTCCTCCTCTCCTCTGTTTGCATCCTCTCTGACCCGTCGCTCTAATGTCTCTCCTCATCTCTCAGCCTTGATTCAATACGACAGTTTCTCTCTCTCACACACACACACACACACACGGGCACAAAAACACGATTATGTTCCTTCAAAACGCTCTCGTCCCTGCACCCAGAGGTAACTGGATATTTTTAAAGCGGATATTCTCTTTGAGTCGGCCGATAAAAGCTCTGCTGGAAACAGGAGCTGCTTTCTGAGCGTACAGTAAAAGCTACACAACCACGAACGATAACGTGGTCAGAGGAGACGTGAGGTTAGAAAGAGCCAGAAAAACAATCAGCTCTGCAGAGAAGATCCGAACGATTACGGACACTAAAGATGAGACAGAGATGGAGATAAACAGAAGAGTTTCTCTCACTTTGTAGATGATGGAGAGATGAGAGGAGGTGAAGTGTTGATGTTTCGCTTCATGTTTTTCAGGATTGAGTGTTTAATTCCTCATAAGTAGCAGAAATACAAGCAAAACAGAGAATTTTGAACCAATAACACTGAAAAATAACCTCAAAGATGAGCAAGAGAGATAAAAGGGACGGTGATAGAACATGACCTTAAAGCTCAATCAAATCAGAAGGCTAAAACACAAGCTACAGGCTAAAACACAAGCTAAAGGCTAAAACACAAGCTACAGGCTAAAACACAAGCTACAGGCTAAAACACAAGCTAAAGGCTAAAACACAAGCTACAGGCTAAAACACAAGCTAAAGGCAAAAACACAAGCTACAGGCTAAAATACAGACTAAGGATAAAACACAAGCTACAGGCTAAAACACAAACTAAAGGCTAAAACACAAGCTACATGCTAAAATACAGACTAAGGATAAAACACAAGCTACAGGCTAAAATACAGACTAAGGACAAAACACAAGCTTAAGGCTAAAACACAGACTAAAGGCTAAAATACAGATTACGGATAAAACACAAGCTACAGGCTAAAACACAGACTAAAGGCTGAAACACAAGCTACATGCTAAAATACAGACTAATAATAGAACACAAGCTACAGGCTAAAACACAGACTAAAGGCTAAAACACAAGCTACAGGCTAAAACACAAGCTAAAGGCTAAAACACAAGCTACATGCTAAAATACAGACTAAGGATAAAACACAAGCTACATGCTAAAATACAGACTAAGGATAAAACACAAGCTACAGGCTAAAATACAGATTACGGATAAAACACAAGCTACAGGCTAAAAAACAAGCTAAAGGCTAAAACACAAGCTACAGGCTAAAACACAGACTAAAGGCTAAAACACAAGCTACAGGCTAAAACACAAGCTAAAGGCTAAAACACAAGCTACATGCTAAAATACAGACTAAGGATAAAACACAAGCTACATGCTAAAATACAGACTAAGGATAAAACACAAGCTACNCTCCTGTTTTAGCCTTTAGCTCCTGTTTTAGCCTTTAGCTCCTGTTTTAGTCTTTAGCTCCTGTTTTAGTCTTTAGCTCCTGTTTTAGCCTTTAGCTCATGTTTAAGCCTTTAGCTCCTGCTTTAGCCTTTAGCTCCTGTTTTAGCCTTTAGCTCCTGTTTAGTCTTTAGCTCCTACTTAAGCCTTTAGCTNTAAAACACAAGCTACATGCTAAAATACAGACTAAGGATAAAACACAAGCTACAGGCTAAAATACAGATTACGGATAAAACACAAGCTACAGGCTAAAAAACAAGCTAAAGGCTAAAACACAAGCTACAGGCTAAAACACAGACTAAAGGCTAAAACACAAGCTACAGGCTAAAACACAAGCTAAAGGCTAAAACACAAGCTACATGCTAAAATACAGACTAAGGATAAAACACAAGCTACATGCTAAAATACAGACTAAGGATAAAACACAAGCTACGGGCTAAAATACAGACTAAGGATAAAACACAAGCTAAAGGCTAAAACACAAGCTACAGGCTAAAACACAGACTAAAGGCTAAAACACAAGCTACAGGCTAAAACACAAGCTAAAGGCTAAAACACAAGCTACATGCTAAAATACAGACTAAGGATAAAACACAAGCTACATGCTAAAATACAGACTAAGGATAAAACACAAGCTACGGGCTAAAATACAGACTAAGGATAAAACACAAGCTACAGGCTAAAACACAAGCTAAAGGCTAAAACACAAGCTACAGGCTAAAACACAAGCTAAAGGCTAATACACAAGCTACAGGCTAAAACACAAGCTACAGGCTAAAATACAGACTAAGGATAAAACACAAGCTACAGGCCAAAACACAAGCTAAAGGCTGAAACACAAGCTAAAGGCTAAAACACAAGCTACAGGTTAAAACACAAGCTACAGGCTAAAACACAAGCTACAGGCTAAAACACAAGCTACAGGCTAAAATACAGACTAAGGACAAAAACGTGGGCTAGAAGCTAAAGGTTAACACATAAACTAAATATAAAACAGGCTAAAGGTTAAAACAGACTAAAGACTTAAATAAGAAATTAAGGGTAAAACACAAAGTACAGGCTAAAACATGGGCTAAATGCTAAGAAACAGATTGAAATTAAATACAAGCTAAAAGCTAGAACGTGGGCTGGACGGTAAAGGTTAAAATACGAACGAAAGGCTAAAACAGGAGCTAAAAATGAAAACACAAGCTAAAAGCTAAAATACAGACTAAGGACTAAAACGTGGGCTAGAAGCTAAAGGTTAACACATAAACTAAATATAAAACAGGAGCCAAAGGTTAAAACAGACTAAAGACTTAAATAAGGAATAAAGGCTAAAACACAAACTAATGGCTAAAACATGGGCTAGAAGCTTAAAGCTAAAATACACGCTATAGGCTAAATCATGAGCTTAAGGCTACAACACAGGGCTAAAGACTGAAATAAGGGGGCTAGAGGTTCAAATATGGACGAAAGGCTAAAACAAGCTAAAGGCTAAAATACAGAACCAAAGACTTACAGCTTAAGGCTAAAACACAAGCTAAAGGCTTAAATACAGACTAAAAGCTAAATACAAGCTGAAAGCTAGGACAGGTGCTAAAATCTTAAGGCTAAACCAGGAGCTAAATGCTATAACACACGACCATGGAGTTAAAAAAAAGAGCTAAAGGCTCAGATATGAACTAAAGGCTAAAACACAAGCTAAAGGCTTAACTACAGACTAAAACATTAATACAAGCTAAAGGCTAAAACACAAGCTAAAGGCTTAACTACAGACTAAAACATTAATACAAGCTAAAGGCTAAAACATGGGCTAAAATCTTAAGGCTAAAACAGGAGCTAAATAGATATAACACACGACTATGGAGTTAAAAAAGAGCTTAAGGCTCAAATATGAACTAAAGGTTAAAACATGAGCTAAGGCCTTTAATACAAGCTCTAAACATCCCAAACTGTTTTCTGACTCAGGCTGTAAACAGGTGTAAATTTGCTGTAACGATTTGAGATTTTAACATTGGCATTAATGGGGATTCACTGACTTGCAGCAAGCCTCTAGTGGTCATTTGAGGCACTGCAGTTATTTTAAACTGCCTCAATATTGGTGCATTGATCAGTGTTATTTGTTTGAAGGAAATAAAATGATTTCTGTCCCAGAAACTGAGCAGGATACAGAGATATCAGAACCTCTTCCTCTCATCAAACACATGACTTATTCCTCCGTCTGTTTTTAAAGCTCTGCACATCGTCTGAAACCGCTCCAACATGTCCGCGCCTGCTCTCTGCGCTTCATCAGAAAGTATTTCAGGAAACGGGATCAGTCGCTGCATGTGGAAGAGAAAGTTCATGCATCGTGAATCTGATCACAGAAACAAATGCAGAGATTAAAGAAACAAAGAAAGTGACAGAGCGGTGATTTACTGGACCACAGAGACTGAAACTGAGCCAGCAGCTCATTGGGTCACATCAGCATCAAACCGCGGCGAGTTACTCTGCGTTTCAGGAGAAATCGCAGGATTCAGAGCTGACACATACACGTGCAAACACCCAGAGAGAAAAGTGGGTCTTTGTTTTTATTTCATGACAGAGTTGATGATTTATGAGGAAGAGTTTGGTGTTCACAGTCGCTCAGACAAGCAGAAACAGGCCCGCTGCTTTCACATACTGTACAGTCATTCACCATCAAACCATCTGGATCAGACCCAAAAACATCATCTCCCAAAGTGCATCAGTGATTCCTGACATCATCGCCCCCTCATGTGTGTGTGTGTGTGTGTGTGTGTGTGTGTGACTCATCCCAGGTGAGTTTTACAGATTCACCTGCAGAAAGAATCTGAGTCTTTGAGCTGAAACGATTCAAACTTGCAGCTCTGTGATTTTCCCACATGACGCTCTTCATGCCAAACATGCAAAGCTCCGATCGGGGCCCGTCCAACAAATTCCTCACAGTTTTCGTGGTTGTCATGGTGACTTCATGTTTCCATGGCGATTCATCGATTGCCACGGCGCCGCTTTGGCAAACGCGCGTGAACTCGGAGCGGCTTCTTCCCTGGCAGGTCGGAGCAGACGTGGATCATTAATATGCGAAGAGGAGAGAGAAGAGTTTGTACGAGAGACTCTTCAGTTTATCAGACGCCAGGATGTTCAAATCTACAACCTCAGACCCAGTGAGGAAAAGCAAAATACAGTGATCTGTAAATCCTGTTTAACCCACATTCAACTGAATACACAACAAAGACAAGAGAAAACTTATTATCTTTTTGCAAATATTAACTCATTTTGAATTTGATGCCTGCAACACATTCCTAAAAAGCTTAGACAGGTGAACAGGTTGATTGGGTATAAAAGGAGTAAGCATGGGGCCAGGTTCTTCACTTTGTCAACAACTGCGTGAGCAAATAGTCCAACAGTTTAAGAACAATGTTTCTAAACTTTGTCCAACTGCAGGAATTGATGGATTTCATCATCTACAGTCCATAATATCATCAAAAGATTCAGAGAATCTGGAGAAATCACTGCACGTAATCAGCAAGGCCCAAAACCAACATTGAATGGCCGTGACCTTTGACCCCTCAGACGGCGCTGCATTAAAAACCCACATCATTGTGTAAAGGATATTAGCACGTGGGCTCAGGAACACTTCAGAAAACCATTGTCAGTTAACACAGTTCATCACTACATCTACAAGTGACAGTTCAAACTCTACCATGCAAAGACAAAGTCAGACATCAACAACACACACAAACGCCAACAACACCAACAGGTTTTGGAGCAACATCTGCTGCCATCCAAGACACTTTGTCTTTTTCAGGGACGTCCCTGATTATTTCAGCAAGACAATGAAACCAAGACACATTCTGCTCCTGTTACAACAGCGTGGCTCCGTAGTAGAAGAGTGCAGCTACTAGACGAGCAAACCATTCCGCCAAAGAAAATCAGTTTGAATAATAAGTATCTCGTCTTTGTTGTGTATTCGATTGAATATGTTTTGTTTTATTTACGTTTCACACAACTTCACAACTTCACTGGAGTTGCGGTTGTATAACATCTATAAAGTCAACAAATCTTTAAAAATTACATAAAGATACACAGGAAGACGTCTCCTTTTAAAAGCATGTGATCAATAAAAGCAAATAGAGACTGAACAGTAGACGCAAAGTGGTCAATTAACACTTTGTCTTTTTCAGGGACGTCCCTGATTATTTCAGCAAGACAATGAAACCAAGACACATTCTGCTCCTGTTACAACAGCGTGGCTCTGTAGTAGAAGAGTGCAGCAACTAGACTGGCAAAGCATTTCAGCTCCAAAGCTTCAACATTTAGTGTCCTCAGTTAACAAACGATTTAGAGTTGTTAAAGAAAAAGTGATGCAACACGGTGGAAAACGTTCAACATGAGTGAAATTTTGCAAAAAAAATATCTTGTCTTTGGAGTGTATTTAATTAAATATAGGTTAAACAGGATTCTGTATTCTGTTTTTATTTACATCTTACACAACGTCCCAACTTCACTGGAACTGAAGTTGTAAATCTTTCCAGAGTGATGAGAGGTAAAGAGACGTTGGCGCCTGCTCCATCAAACACAGGTCGACACACCTGAAGCAAACTTTCAACACAGACAGAAACTTTTCTGCTTTTTACAAACCCATGGTTCAAACATGAGTGTGAGCTGAAAGAAGGAAAGCTTTCATGTTCCTGTCCAAACGTCCAACCATGTGAGAGCAATAAGTGTTATCAGGTCCTTTAGAGCGACCAATCAGAGGGCTCGGTTCCTGCAGATAAACAAAGTTAAGTGTCGGACAGAAAGGTCAGCTAACACTCATAAAAGGAGAGGGCTCATTTACACACACACACACACACACACACACACACACACACACACACACACACACACACACACACACAGAGTGGTGAGAAAGAGCAGACACTCCAGCCTCAGAGATTTACAGCTCGTTTTTGTCTCAGGACTCCGGCGCTCAAACAGAGCTAATGGAGCTAAAAGGCCGTTTGTCGCCTAAAATGGTCTCAGCACCAACCACAAGAGTTTGACTTTCTTTGTTTCCGTCTGTGTCCTCTTCTGTCTGATCATCCCTCCATCCTCACCCCGTAGAGATAAATACATGACGCGACAGTTTGGCCGAATGTGTGGTCTGTAAGACGTCTACTGTCTGACCGGACAAATAAAAACATCTGCACATCCTCTCATTTACACACAACATTCATCTTTTAGCTGAATCTGAAGCTAATCTTAAGTTTTCCACTGTTACTCAACAAAAGAGACAACATGTTGAAACCTACATTTGACAGAGAAACACTGAAAAAGTGGCAAAAGCAGCTAGAACTAGCAATAAAAATAAGTTTGAGTTGGAAATAATGGTCAAAAAGGGGCATAAATTGGTAGGAAAGTTGCAAAACTTTTCAAAGGCTTAACATTTCTGTTTAAAATCGAGCGGTCACTTCTTTTTTTTTGGGCTCGGTAGTGTAGCTTTGTTTCACTTTCTGAAATGAGTAACCAAAAACATTTCACTTTTTCATGATATTCTTATTTCTTGAGACACACCTGTTTATGGGTCAATGAGGTGACGTCCCTTTTTTTGTGTCCGAGTGCAATATTTCCTTCCATCATGAATTGAGTATTTCATCACATGTATTTCTTTATTCTATGAAACCTGTGTTATTTGAACACATCTTTAAACTATTAAAATATAACATGTTTTTTTGTCTTTTGGTTCCTCAAACCCCCAAAATGTCAGGTGGTGCAACCGTCCTGACAAGTATCCACAGTAATTAAACTCTAAAAATTGAATGTCAGTTATTGTNATGGAAATTAAAAATACAGTGGCATTATTTTATGCTTGAACCTTTTTAAATAAAACATTCTTTGCAAATAAAAAGAATTTTAAAGCTGTTGAGAAATGTAAAAAACTTTTGTCCCGTAATTTTCACCTTGTCAAATGTCAGGGTGGTGCAACCGTAACATTAGACTTTTATTTTAAAGTGAAGAGAATAAAACAGGAAACAGGAAACTGCATCAGCCAAATGACATTTGTGACCAAGTGGAAAAGTTTGTAGATTTCTCTGAAATACTGATAAAAAAGGTTTTTTCACTTCATTGGTGACTGGAACAATTTCCATGTCAGGTGGAACAACCAATGTAATAATGTGAAATGTTATTTTAACATCAAATTATTTATCTTATTCACAAATAAAAGAAATAAAACACACAAAATGAAAATGTATGAGTCACTACAGACACTTGAGAGATACTTGCCAATAATTTCACACAGAAAAAATAACAGGAACATATAAATATATTTTCATATATTTGGTTGCACCACCTGACATTTTTGGGTGCTCAAATTAAAAGTACTAAAAAATAATGAACCTAAAAACTTTGAAATGTTGGTCAACTACTGAAATCTGTTAGAAAACATAATTCTTCACTCAGAAATATGTTTTTTATCTATTTTCAAAGAACTTTTAAAAAATACGTTTTTAGACCCTCTTTTTGTCATTGACCCACATCAAACATAACATCAACAGCTGAGTCTCTAGAGTCAAAACCAACTCTGAGTAAAGTTTATGTAACTTCCATAATTTGCATTTCCAGTGAGTAATAAAGGATCTTTGAGGATTCACTCAGTCATAGTCGTGGTCTGAAAGGATTCCCGGTCAGAAAAAAAGCGTCAGCTGACTCATTCACACAGAGTCGACCTCAGTGCTGAAGATCAGCTGGTGTCAGTCGGTGCAACCATCACGTTCCACGCTCACACACTGGTACTCACTCATTTATTCATCCTTTCTTTATCACACACACACACACGTCTGTCAGACATGATGCTGCAAAACAACAGATCCAATACAACTACACCCAACAACGGCTGAACGATTCGCAAGATTAATCTGATTGAGATTATGTTTCCTCACATTGCAATCGTGATTTTTGTGTGTGATTATTTCTCAGTCCCCAATCTTAAGTGGTTCAAACAAACACATCATAGGAAATGAACTTTTAAGCCACTTTTGGACCAGTTTTCCCTTCTTTCTGACTATTTTTCCAAGTTTTGCCCAGACTTTCTTGACCATAATTGTTACCTTTTGCCATTTTTACCAATTGTCACTGGGTTTTTTTGCCTCTTTTTTCCCCATTTTCACTCCCTTCTGTTTATTTCTTAAGTTTCCTCCCAATTTTCTTGCCAATTCTTCTTGCTTAATGTCCATTTTAGTCGCTTTTCATTCATTTTTTTCCCCTTTTAGAAAATGTCCTGCTGCCCTCTAATTATTTTTCACTAATTTCCCAATTTTCTTGCCAACCCATGACAATTTTTTGCTTCTAGTGATTGCTTTTTTTCACCCATCTTAGTCAAGTTTTACCCATTTTTTGCCACTTTTGCACCAGTTTTTGATTCTTTCTGACTTTTTTATAAGTTTTATCCCAACTTGCCGTTTTTACCAATTGTCGCTGTTTTGCCACATTTTCCCCCATTTTTACTCCTTTTCTGTTTATTTCTTAAGTTTCCTCACAATTTTCTTGCCAATTCTTGTTGCTTATTGCACATTTTAGTCACTTTTCATTCATTTCTTTTGCCACTTTTGGACCAGTTTTTGCTTCTTTCTGACTATTTTTACAAGTTTTGCCCAGACTTTCTTGACCATCATTGTTGCCTTTTGCCATTCTTACCAATTGTCACTGTGTTTTTTTGCCTCTTTTTTCCCCATTTTCACTCCCTTCTGTTTATTTCTTGAGTTTCCTCCCAATTTTCTTGCCAATTCTTGTTGCTTAATGTCCATTTTAGTCGCTTTTGGTTCTTTTTTTCCCTTTTAGACAATGTCCTGCTACCCTCTAACTATTTTTCGCTTATCTCCCAATTTTCTTGCCAACCCATGACGATTTTTGCAACTAGTGATTGCTTTTTTTGCCCATTTTAGTCAGGTTTTACCCATTTTTTTGCAACTTTTGGACCAGTTTTTGATTCTTTCTGACTATTTTATAAGTTTTATCCCAACTTCTCTTTTGCTGTTTTACCAATTGTCACTATTTTGCCACATTTTCCCCCATTTTTACTCCTTCTCTGTTTATTTCTTAAGTTTCCACCCAATTTTCTTGCCAATTCTTGTTGCTTAATGCACATTTTAGTCACTTTTCATTCATATTTTTCCACTTTTAGACAATTTTCTGCTTCCTACTATTTTTCATTTATTTCCTTGCCAATTTTTGTTGCTTTTTAGCCATTTTAGTCACTCTTCAATTTTTATTTAGCCACTTCTGGACTATTTTTGCTACATTCTAACTATTTTTTTTTCGGTTTTGTATCAGCTTTCCTTATATTTTTGTGTTACCTTGATCCATTTTGGTCACTTTTCACAGTTTTATTTCACTATTTTGGATCTTTTTCTGCTACCCTCTGAGTATTTCCAAGCTTTCTCCCATTATTTGCCAATTTTGGTCAGTTTTGTGCAATTTTTGCCACCTTAGACAACTTTTTTTTTATCTTATTGCTACTCTTTGGTATTTTTACCACTATTCACCAATTAGGTTGTTTATCTGTCAAAGGTAGTTTTCAACAGTTTGTCTCTTTGGTCGAGCAGAGTTGAGTAACACTGAGCATAAAACATCTACTGCAAAACTATATCTGATATTTTGACACATTTTAAGGTTAAAGAAATATTGAAAAGTCTGTGATTAGAATATTGCAACAGGATATATTACGATTTAATCTAATTTAAGATTAACTGCCCAACCCCAGACAAAACTCCTGCTCATTGATAATGTTTGTTTAGGTTGTAAACTCTTAACAGCTTAAGATCTCTGAATCTGAGCGACAGGAAAAAACATTTTCTGACATTTTTTTTGAGTCTTATCAGAATTTTTCTCCTTAAATCATCTGTGAACAGATGCATCGACGACACGAACACAATTCCTCCAAACACTTCATCTGTGCTTTATGCTTCAATAGCTGCCATTCAGCCTCCACAGGCTCGGCTCTGTTTCACCGTGTGTCTGTCACAGGCTAGCACACACACACACACACCAAACACACTATAACACACACACTAAATATACACACATGTAAGAGAATAAGCTCAGAACACACACACACACGCGCGCTGACACACAAACAAACTCTGGCGTGTTTGTGCCAATACGGACATGAATCTAAAGTTACTTATTGTTGCATGTGTGTGTGTGTGTGTGTGTGTGTGTGTGTGTGTGTGTTGTCAGAATAAACAGTAGTGTGTGTTTGATTTGTGTGCGCTCTGTTGACTTTATAACAGGTCTCCTCCAACAAACACTAACTGTGACCTCACTCAGGCTGAGGTCATGTTGACTCCACAATAACTCTGTGTGTGTGTGTGTGTGTGTGTGTGTGTGTGTGTGTGTGTGTGTGTGTGTGTGTGTGTGTGTGTGTGTGTGCCCGCTGACTCAGCTGAACCAGACTTCTCTCGATACACTGAGCAGGACCATGACCCTTGGATGTGAATTAATCGAGAAACACGGGGAAGTTTTCGTGAGTTTGATGTTTCCTGCTGCAACCACGCACACACACACACACACACACACACACACANCATGTTGACTCCACAATAACTCTGTGTGTGTGTGTGTGTGTGTGTGTGTGTGTGTGTGTGTGTGTGTGTGTGTGTGTGTGTGTGTGTGTGTGTGCCCGCTGACTCAGCTGAACCAGACTTCTCTCGATACACTGAGCAGGACCATGACCCTTGGATGTGAATTAATCGAGAAACACGGGGAAGTTTTCGTGAGTTTGATGTTTCCTGCTGCAACCACGCACACACACACACACACACACACACACACACAGGCAGGCAGAGCAACAGCAAAGAGCTTCAGGGAGCTTTGGTGACGACAGGTGGAGTCTCTGAGTGTTTGCTCCCGAGCGCCGTCCTGACAACAGACGGTTACGACCACGACCACGACCACGGAGGAGCCGCGTCCATTTGCTGTTACAGCCTGTGGTCAAACATTAATGGGCGTGCGAGGAACCACGGCAGCTGGAAAACACACAAACTCTTCTCAAAGAGAGAGAGAGAGCAGCTACAAGAGGTTTTTACACAAACATGTTTCTCTCTGCAGAAACGTCTCACACCAACGGTTTTACCTTCACAACTGAAAAAAGTGACGGATGCAGAACACAAAGAGAAAGAGACGTAAAACAAGAAGTCTGATTGTGAATTTCTGACCAAAAACTGTCTTTAAACCATCTCTGATTAGTCTTTAAAAGAAGACACACTTCAGAAACACACTCTAAACTCTCTATCTCTGCAGAATCATTCACTTCAGTCGAGAAGACGAGGAGTTAAAGTTCAAAAAATTGTTATCGAGGAAACAGCACAGCTTTACAAAGAATTAATAATCAGGAAAATGAGAATCAAACTAAGATGCAGCTCAAATCAGACTTTGCAAAGTCCAAGATGGTGACTGTATTGTTTCTATTAAATGTGTTTTTGCAGGTAGGACAGTATGGAAGCTTATTACCGTCAATTAAAAAGAAAAAAATTAATAAAAACTTGGCTCTGTTGAGATTTTTTTTAACCAAATTGAGTTAAATTTCGAGATAAAAAGTCCAAATATTGTAATAAAACATCAAAACATCAAGAAAATGAAGTCCAATTTGAGAAAAAGAATTAAAAAGTAATAAGAAAAAGTCTCAATTTGAACATAAAAAGTTGTTGTTATCACCATTAAAAGTTAAAACTGTAGAAAAAAAAGTCTTAATCAAATAAATAAGAAAACAAGTTACAATTTTTGAATGAAAAGTCAAAGTTTTGAAATTCAACTTCAAAGTTTTAAGATGATAAAGAAAAAAATGAAATAAATCAAAATTAAGAGATAGAAGTCCATTTAAAAAAAAACTGGAGATTTATGATTAAGAGTAAAGTTTCAAGAATAAAATCAAAATCATACAGAAAAAATACATAAACTTTTGGGATTAAAAAGTTGACATTTTGAATAACAAGTTAAAATCTTGTAATAAAAGGTCAATTTTCAAAATAAAAGGTCAGACCTCTTAGATTCTTAGATAATAAAGCCAAGATAATAAATGTTGAAATGAAAAGTGAAATTTTGAGATAAAATCCAACTTTATCTCATTAATTCGACTTCTCCTCTCAAGATTTTTTACTTTATGTGTTTAAAAAAATTCTCAATCCTGCCAGTTTTTCATTTTTTTCTTTTAAGTGGCAGAAACGAGCTTCCATAAGACAGCGTGCTTGAGTTTTTATTTCTCTTCAGGAGTTAAATAAAACACAGATTTATAACATGAAGCTTGTGTTTCTGACATGTTTGACTCTGAAAGTGGCGTTGAACTTGGTCGCGTCTCTAACTTCCTCGGAGAAACCTGAACAATGTCGTCCGTCCAGTTCTGTAAACTTCCTGTTAAACTCACACAAACCGTGTTTGTTGACGTTCGCTGGGATCAGTGACAGAACGAGGAGGTTATCTGAGGGTTTTCTACGTCTTAATATAATCTCTCTGCAGGGCTGCAGACACAGAAACATAAAATAACTCTTCTCTCTGATTAAAGCCACAGTTAGTTTGTTTACTGAGCATTAAGGTGAATAACTGAGCAACAAAACAATCACGTGTACGATCTTCAACTAGATGAAGATAAGAAAAAATACCATGAAATCAGATTTTAAAACCTCCCTTTAGTCACTTTTTCTACCACAAACGAGCAGCAAAGAGCACTTCACTTATAAACAGACAGGGAGTAACAAGAGAAGGTAAAAGCAACAGATAAAAACCAAAGACACAAATTTATTGCTGCTGTAAATTTGACAGATAAGACAACAGACAAACTGTTCTTTGAGCTGTGGTGTCACCTTAAATGACGTTCTGTGCAGAGAAGAAACAAGAGATTATCAGCCCGCGCAGTTTAACTAAGAATAATTCAGGAGCTTTGTTTGTTTTGGTCACAACTAACGCAGAAAAACTTCACTACGACTGTTATTAGAGAAGGTTACCACCTTTGATATCGAGAAATCTTCTTCACACTGTAGAACTAAATGTTTTAGTAACCGTTACTGAGTTATTAAATTCTGCATTTCTCACAAGTTTTCTGAAGCAACAGTTACTTAAATAATGAAGAAATTCATTTAACTGTTGTTTCCAGTGAAGCTGGACCAGGATTAAATGAGTAGAATGGGGAAGTCTGGCTGTCTATGCTCAAGAGCTTAGACCGACTGCCTACATTTCATAACGTGAACTGGGTGTCTACGCTACACTGCTAGACTGGCCGAGCTCCAAGGCTTAGACCAACAGTCTACGCTCCTGAATTTAGATCCATGTCTATGCTACGTGGCTTAGACTGGCTGTCCATCCTCCACAAGCTTAGACCAGCCGCCTACGCTACACGGTTTATACAAACTGTCTACGCTCCTTGCATACTGGCTGCAGTATAGGTCATAAACCCTGCCTCCCCATGCATTCCAGATATGAGTTGGGAAAACTTAAAAAAGAGAGCCAAAAAGAGACTGAACCTTCTCTACTGCGCAGACTCTGGCTGCACAATGGCGGCTAGAGAAACGGGGTTTTTTGGCTTCAAAAACGTAGAACGGTGACAGGCGGAAGCACGCTGTTTATTCTATATACAGTCTATGGCTCCTTGACTGAGACTAGCTGTCTATGCTACATGAATTGGACTAGTTCTCTACACTCGACAAGCTTAGACTGGCAGTCTACGCTTCATGGCTTAGAACGACTGTCTTCACCTCTTCAGCTTAGATCAGCTCTCTATGCACCATGGATCAGACTGACTGTCTATCCTCCTCAAGCTTAGACTGGTAGTCCAAGCTCTGTTGCTTAGACTCGCTGTCTATGCTACACAGCTTACACCCACTGTCTTCACTCCACAAGCTTAGACCAGCTGTTCATGCTCCACAGTATTAGACTGGCTTTCCACAATACTCAGCTTAGACCCTCTGCCTAAGCTCCATAGCTTGGACCTGCTCTCCGTGCTACATGAATTAGACCGCCCCTCTATGCTCCACAAGCTTAGACCGGCTGTCTACACTACTCAGCTTACATCAACTTTCTACACCTCATCAGCTTAGATCAGCTGTCTATGCTCTATGGCTTAGACATCCTCCTCAAGTTTAGACCATAGACTGTATAATGAGTGGACGTAACGACGTTCGGCTCAAACTGAAGCCTCCAGCAGATGCCCCGCCCCCTGGTGTCTGGCTGCAGTATAGGTCATAAGCCCCGCCCCCTGGTGTCTGGCTGCAGTATAGGTCATAAGCCCCGCCCCCTGGTGTCTGGCTGCAGTATAGGTCATAAGCCCCGCCTCCCCATGTATTCCAGATATGAGTCAGGAAAACTTTTAAAAATTACGATACCTCATAGAAACGTTTCTCTCATCCTTACACTAAGGTAGTATGATGATGTCATCTGGCTGCATGGTGTTCAGGTGTTTTTTTTTCAGAGAAGATAGTTTCTCATTAGTTATTGGACGTTAAAAACCGCGATATAAGTTTCGTTTTATGATAGTTGACAGCTGCCGTTCGTGAGTAGTTTTTATCGGGGATATAAGAAACTTCGGGAAAGAGCCAAAAGGAGACTAAACCTTCTGAAGAAGAAGAAATAAATATTTTTATTTCGCTTTTTTACTCTGCTCCACCGGAAATTCTCTACTGCGCAGACTCTGGCTGCACAATGGCGGCTAGAGAAACGGGGTTTTTTGGCTTCAAAAACGTAGAACGGTGACAGGCGGAAGCACGCTGTCCATTCTACGTCAATGGTTTAGACTGGATGTGTGAGCTACATGGATCAGACTGGCCGTCTCTACTCCACAACCTTAGACCAGGTGTCTATACACTGTGGCTTAGACTAGCTGTCTACACTACTCAGCTTACATCAACTTTCTACACCTCATCAGCTTAGATCAGCTGTCTATGCTCTATGGCTTAGACATCCTCCTCAAGCTTCGACTGGATGTGTAGACTCACACTGCCTTCACTTCACAAGCTTAGACCCTCTGCCTAAGCTCCATAGCCCAGACCTGCAGTCTACACTACACAAGCTTGGACCAGCTGTCTATGCAACATGGTTTAGACTGGCTGTCAATGCTTTACAAGCTTAGACCAGCAGTCAACACCATGTCTTAACTCACTTTCTCCATGCAAACATCATCATTTTCATGCGAAAAAAAAAATGTGATAATGAAAACAAAGTGGCTTCAAGATTTCATACTGCACAGAAAAAGAGACTTATAATACCGTAAAGTATATAATACTCCGAGAAAACTGCACCAATTTGAGAATGGTTTGCAGAAGTGTCCCGCGTGCACTGATGAGCTGCACTCATTCAAATGAAACTGATCAGAGCAGGATCCTTCATCCTGAGTCACATCTATGTCTGCAAGTGAAAGTAAAACTCACAGCAAAGACTGAGGAGTATATATATGAATAAATCCTGAACTTATTCTGACTCTTAAATGTTAATCTGACTTCTTTCAGCAGCTCACACTCTTCTCTGTCACACTTTAATGATTGTGTGTTTACATTTGGCTGCAGAAAGAAAAAACAGCTTTCTGCGTAACGTTTGTGTTTCAGCCTCATGTCACCAAAGCTGGAGGTGAGGATTTAAAAAGTGCAGATATTCAGAGTTAAAGCACTTAAAGCAAAGCAGCAGCAGCAGGAGTTTGTCTCTTACCTGTTCGTGTTGGTCACCTGTAGCGGAAGAAGCCATGTTGGAGGAGGAGGTGTGCGCAGCAGCTGCTCTCAGGTAACTGATCACTGCAGGAGGAGAAACTCCACTAATCCTCAAAGCGAGTAAACCGAGTTAAAATCCGCAGGAAAACCCAGAAGAAGCGTTTTCATCAGCGGGAAAAAGCCGCTTCTCTGATCCACAGGTGTGTTTCAGCCTCCAGGGGTCCAGAGCCTGGGTAAAGCCGGGGGAGGGTCCGTGTGTCCCGGTGGAAACTCCAGGTGGAGCGGAGCAGGATCCAGCTGCAGCCCGGGGAGAGACTGAGGGGCTGATGGGAGGAGGGAGGCCGGCAGGGGGCGCTGCTGCTGCTGCTGCTGCTGCACATAAACTGTATGAGCTGCACAAAGAGAGGACACACACACTGCTGAACATCATCAGGGAATATTCCAGCAAATACGGGAGACAGGGGGCAGCTGCAACACTGTAATTAATGTTTATTTACGTATTTAAAAAAAGAAACAGAGCAAAAGTTATTGAAGGAAAACTCTTTGAGATACAGTTTATTGATTTCAATGATGCACTCGCACAAACTCAAAAACAATAAAATAATACAATCAATATATAACAGATACATTCCAACAAAAAACATTAATACAAAACAAAAACATGAATATATATATATATATATATATGTTTGATTATTTCTCCATCTATAGATATATATCTATAGATATAGATATTCAAAGTCTGAATATATGAATGTATCATATAGTATATTATATAAATAATATATCTAAACCTTTATCTATGTATATATGTTTGATTATTTCTCTATCAATCTATCTATCTAGATAGATAGATATCTATATATATATATATATTAAAAGTCTGAATATAACTATATAAAGGTATCATATAGTATATTATATAAATAATATATCTATACCTATATCTGTGTATATATGTTTGATTATTTCTCTATCAATCTATCCATCTATCTAGATATCTAGATAGATGGATATATATATATATATATATATATTCAAAGTCTGAATATATATACAAAGGTATCATGTAGTATATGATATAAATAATACATCTATACCTATATCTATGTATATATGTTTGATTATTTCTCTATCGATCTATCTATCTAGATCTATATCTAGATATAGATGTCTATATATATATATATATATATATATATATATATATATATATATATATATATTCAAAGTCTGAATATATATAAAGGTATCAAATAGTATATTATATAACTAATATATTTTCAGACTGTCATATATGTACAAGTATGTATATATACATATAAATTCAGACCTTTTTAAATGTATTTTCTCAGGCTTTGTACATGTATAGATATAGATAGATAGATCTATATCTATATGGATAGAGAAAGACATATATAAAGTCTGACTTTCGTATTTTTACAAATGTGGTCAGACCTCTTTCATTGCATTACATTTCATACATTCACAGTTTCAATCAATATTTATTTCTAATTTCCTTCGTTTGCCATATTTATATACATAGATTATATATTTTCACTGGTTTGAGATAAATGTGTGACGTCGCAGAAACTTATGGAAACAATACCACAGTGTGTCTCTATGAAAGTTTTGACTCTTAAAGCTCCAGTTCTGTCAGGAAACCTCATATTTTTAGAGTTAACGACAGTCTGGAAAATTTATTTTGGAATGTTAAAAACCTTCGATAATGAATTTGTACATAAATAAATTAAATCTTACTGTAATGATGGTTTACAGTGCAATGCTCCTGCTGCAACACTAGAGGGCAGCGTAGTTAAAGAAATAGCAGAAACTACTTCCTTTAGTTTGACCTCGCACTTTTTTACCTGTGCAGGTTGTATTTTCGTTCTTTCACAGCACATAAAACTTCTTTCTTACATTAGTCTGAGTGAGGAGACACGTGAAGAGTGTGACAGATGATTCAGTCTGAAGAAAGATTCACTCAGAGTTTTGTCTGTGAAGAAAATGAGTTTAACAGAAACTCAGCAGCTCAGGTGACTCAAACACGTCACTGAACCCTGGAGCTGAAAGTTCACCACAAAAAGAAAAAACCACAGACAGGATCAGGTTGGAGTTTCTTTATTGGAGGCTGGCGTACAGTTTGTCGATCTGTGGCTGGAACAGAGATTTGAGCTCGGCTCGTTTTGCTTTCAGAGTCGGAGTTAACAAACCGTTCTCGATGGTGAACTGCTCCGGGTGCAGGTACAAATCTTTCACCTGGGACAGAAACAAAGGTTTGAAATGAAGAAAGAGTCTGAAATAACAAAGTCACAGATACTGGAGCTTTTCTGGGTGGATTAAAGGAGGAAGTGCAGTAAAGTTTTGACTTTATCATCTCATAACTTCAACATGTAAGCCCAATTTATTATTATTTTTTTTTTACTTTCAACTTTGACCAAATTTTTCACTTTAATGTCTCAAAATTTTGACATTTTTCCCAAAATAATGACCATTTAACTCAAAATATGAACAATTCATATCATAAATCTGACTTTTCAAGCTCAATTTAAAAACATTTTCCACAGTGTTGACTTTAAACTGAAGAATCTTTATGTTAAATATCTCAAAATTTTGACATTCTATTCTCAAAATATCAACATTTAATCTGAAAATATTGACTATTTATGTAATAACTTTGACTTTTAAGCCTTATTTTTTTGCTTCTTCATATTGTTGACTTTTAACAAGAGGATTTTAGTTTTTTTTAACAGAATCTTTACTTAAATATCTTAAAATATTGATATTTTATCTCAAAACTTTGACATTTCAGCAAAAAATATTCACAGTTTATCTCATAAATTGACTTTTAAGCCAAATATTTTTTTTTACTTTTGCACCATGTTGACTTTTAATGTAAGGATTTCAACCTCTCTCATAATTTTTACCTCAATGTCTCAAAATCTTGACATTTTATCTCAAAATATTGACAACTTGTCGCATAACTTTGACTTTTTAGCTTCAAATTTTGACATTTTCTCTTGTGATTTTGACTCACGTGCCAAAAAAAAAGGAGGAAAAGAGGAGTACGACTATAATATTGCCACCAAACAGGAGGACATTTGGTCGCCCTGGTTTTAGAAGAGAAATTGTCTTAACCACTAGAGGGAGCAATGAGACAACTTCAGCTGCATTTGGAGCCTGAATGTTTGAGTTAAGGTGGAAAAAACCTCAAATGAAGTGTTGAGTCGCTCTCCTCCTGTCCTGTCACTGATTCTTGTTAATATCCTGAGTTTAACTGATGTGATAAAATGATTTTATAACAGGTTTTTATTTCATTCTGGGGCTGGATGTCCCGAGTTGTTACCTGCTCGAAGGATTTGAGTCCTGCTTCTTTGCCCAGTTTGGTCATGTCTGAAAGAATCGCCTTCTTCAGCTCCTGCAAAAACAAGAAGAAATGATATTTTACACCAAACGTGTAGGAAACACCGAGCTGATTTCATCTGCAGATTTTCTCCAAACCCTCAGCCTCACTCTGACCCCAAAACATCAGATTAAACACACGGCCTGCTCCTGCTGCCCTCCTTTATTTTGTCCAGGTGAAAGGAAAGACTTTGGAAACTTTACCGTGCTTTTGCAGAGTTCTTCCACGGAGCCACGACATCCAAGTTTTTCAGCGAAACCGGGCAGAACTTCAGGATCAGGAACCACGACGGCGACCAGGCAGGACTACAACGAAGCAGGAGGAGGTTTTAGGAGAGTGTGTGTGTGTGTGTGTGTGTGTGTGAGGTTTCTAAGCTGCTCGTCTCACCTGCAGACTGTCTCCGTGCACAAACACCTGAGCCACAGGTTCGCTGCGGACGTACACGTTCTCGATCTTCTCTGGAGCGATGTACTCGCCCTGAGCCAGTTTGAAGATGTTCTTCTTACGGTCGATGATCTTCAGCACGCCGCTCTGCTCGCAAGAGAATCACAAATAAATCATCAGATCTTGACTTTTAACTTTTTTTAACTCTTCTCGTCTGAATCTCTCTCTCCGCTCATTCATTTGTGGTTGAATAAATATTAAAGCTCTTTCTTTCTTTTCTCTGCTCGGGTTCTTACTGGAAGCCATTTTCCGATGTCTCCCGTGTGCAGCCAGCCGTCGTCATCCAGAGCCTCTGCAGTCTTCTCCGGGTCCTTCAGGTAACCTTTAAACACGTTTCTGCCTTTGATGCAAACCTGGAAAACATCACAGAGACAAAACAGAGACAAAACAACCTCTGAGTTTATTCAGATTCAGACCCTTTCAGGATTACCCGTACCCTGAATATTCACTCTTCTTTCCACCAGAGGAATCCAGAGTTCAAACATATCAAAAGTGTTATTTCATCAAATTATTCCAAGTGGTGAAATTTCTCCTGTAAAGTCCGTTGTTTGTCTGTCTGTCGTGTCCGTTCTCATCAATAACAGCAGCTTCACAGTCTTAGAGCATTTCCTCCTCAATGTCAATCTGACAAAACTGCAAGTCTTTGTTTTCAACAGGCTTCTAGCTGCAAGACGCAAGTGACGCCATTGTTTTGTGTTGAGTTTTCATCCCAGGACAGCTTGTGATAGACAACAAGCGCTTCCTACTTGACTGGCCAATAGCAGACAGTGGTTTTGTGTAACAGCTCTATTACAGGGTCATTTATTGGCTGTTATGTCTGTCACTAACTTGTACAGTAACTAATCACATTACCATTCACATGAAGCCAGCTGTAGCCATTTAGATCATTGGCGACACTTAAGTATTTCATCAAATTATTCCAAGTGGTGAAATTTCTCCTGTAAAGTCTGTTGTTCTGTCCGTTCTCATCAATTTTATTTCTTTAGACTTCTGTCTAAAGTCGTCACACGAGACTGTGGTAAATGTGAACGCATCTGCTTGTGTTTTACACCTGAGACTAAAAACTCTCTAACTCCTACAAGGTTTTACCTAAAAAGCTCAAATTTCACCCAGATGTAGATGAGAAGGTGTAGAAGTGATGTGGTGGATATTTTATGTCTGAAATGAAGCATCTTGAAGTTAATGACGTTCGAAAATTGGTTATGAAAAAAATGAAGAGTACAAAAAAAGTGTTTGAGCTGCATTTATCCTGATGTGGACTTTTGCCACGTATAAAAAAACATGAAAGTTTCTGAAACTAGAGACTTTAATCTTTCAAATGAGGTTTCACTGATGAATTTTGACTGTATGGTTCTTCAGTTATAAGCTCTGAAACACAGCGTGGTATATAGGACAGAATTGGGTGGATGTTGAGGTGTTAAACCCTCCTGTTCAGTTTCCTCTTACCTCTCCTTCTCCGTTTGAAGCAAAGTAACTCATTTCTTCAACATCCACCAGCTTCACCACGTTACAGGGCAGCGGCGCCCCCACGTGTCCTGAGGAAGTGACAAAGACGCTCATTTAGAGACAATTTTCGCTAAAACAAGACACGAGAAGCTTAGTTTTGCCGTGTTAGAGGCTGAGCATACAGGCGCTGCTCGCTGCTGTCGGTATAAACTTACCTGAGGTGGCGTCTCCCGGCATCGTGAAGGTGCAGCCAGCTGTGCACTCCGTCTGACCGTATGCCTCAAAGATCTGAGAGGAGGGAAAAAAGAAAATACCAGAAATGATGAATCCTCCTCCTCACACCTGCAAATTTATCTCATTGAATTTAGAAGCCAGCTCCTTAATTTTGCATTAGATATTGATGCTTACATCTGCATTTCAAAGCCATAAAAACCTAAAAAGTGGATAAATGTTTTATTACCTGGCATCCCAGAGCCGCCCTGAGGAAGTTGAGAACAGACGGCGAGATGGGAGCCGCTCCCGTCACCATGACCCTCACTCGACCTCCAAAAGACTCCTGTAAAACACAGAGATGGTCACATTTTCACTCGGCTCGTCGCTCCTCTTTGCAGTTTAACGATCACCTGAAGCTGCACCTGAACTTTGCTGAAGATGAGTTTATCCCAGACGCTGTTCTTCCTGACGATCCCATCCTGCACCTCGGCGTACTTTCTGTCCACGGCGAAGTTCAGCAGCCACTTCTTGAAAGGAGATTTGGCTCCGCTCTGAACCTGGTGACAGAAAGAAGAGGAGAAACGTGTCGGGTTGATGCGTAAAGCAGAAGAGGAGGAAAGAGTGGGACGCCGCGTCTGACGGGGATGTCTCACTCTGTCGTAGACGCGGTTCAGGAGTCGAGGAACCACTGGGAAAATGGTGGGCTGGAGCGTTTTCATGTCGTCTGGCAGGAGCCGGATGTCGCCCTGGAAGAATCCCACCCTCGCTCCGACACCGTACACCACCGTCTACGAGGAGGAAACCAGGTTAAAGAAACACTGAAAGTCTCTGAAACGAGTTCCCTCACAGCTCAGACTCACAACTCACCTGAACCACTCTCTCAAACATGTGAGCCAGAGGCAGGAAGGAGATGCTGACGTCCTCCGTGGTCGGGACGATGGACGACTGAGGAAAACGCAGAGTTTGGTGAACAGCAGGTTTATGGTGTTTAGAGCATAGACTGTATAATGAGTGGACGTAACGACGTTGGGCTCAAACTGAAGCCTCCAGCAGATGCCCCGCCCCCTGGTGTCTGGCTGCAGTATAGGTCATAAGCCCCGCCTCCCCATGAATTCCAGACATGAGCCGGGAAAACTTAAAAAAATTACGATACCTCGTAGAAACGTTTCTCTCATCTTTACTCTAAGGTGGTATGATGATGTCATCTGGCTGCATGGTGTTCAGGTGTTTTTTTTTCTGAGAAGTTAGTTTCTCATTAGTTATTGGACGTTAAAAACCGCGATATAAGTTTCGTTTTACGATAGTTGACAGCTGCCGTTCATGAGTAGTTTTTATCGGGGATATAAGAAACTTCGGGAAAGAGCCAAAAGGAGACTAAACCTTCTGAAGAAGAAGAAATAAATATTTTTATTTCTCTTTTTTACTTGGCTCCACCGGAAATTCTCTACTGCGCAGACTCTGGCTGCACAATGGCGGCTAGAGAAACAAGATTTTTTGGCTTAAAAAACGTAGAACGGTGACAGGCGGAAGCACGCTGTCCATTCTATATACAGTCTTTGGTTTAGAGGCTTGAAAATGATTAAATGTTGGAGGCAATGTGGCTCCCATGAAGCCAATCACTATCATGTATTTTGGGACAAGATATAGAAGTTTCTGGCGTAAGGTTCACACTGAGTTAGAAACTATATTTGAGACAAAAATTACTTCCAATTGGGATGAACTTTTCTTTGGACTTTTAACTTCAATGACCATGAACATTAGCAATAAGAAACTGTTTGGAATACTGAGTGCAGCAGCTAGAAAAGCAATCACAAAGAAATGGCTTAAACCAGTGATTCCCAACCTATGGTCCGCGGCCCCCTGGTGGGCCACAGAGGTCTCCCAAATGGGCCGCCAAATCATAATCTGAAACTATTCTATTTTAACTCTAAATTTTGAGATAGTGTCCACATTTTGCATTGAAAGTCAAAGGTATAAGGGAATCAAAGCCTTGATTTGCAGATAAGTCAAGCTTTTATGACATTAAAGTCAATATTTTGAGATAAAAAGTCAAAACTATGAGTAAAAAATTAGTTATTTTCAGCTAAAAATCATAATTATGAGACAAAAACTCAAAGTCAAGAGATGAAAATTTAGAATTTTGAGAAAAGTTTCAAATTTTGTGATTCATAGAAAGTCAACAATTTGGGATTGTGACTTTAAATTTTGGAATAATGTGCTAGAATGTTGCAATTCAAGTCAAAATGTTTAGGTTTTAAAGTTAAATTTTGAGATATTAAAGTCAGAATTCTGGGATAAAAATTCAAAATTTTGAGAAAAGTTCAAATTTTGTGATAAAATCAATACTTGGGAAGAAAACCTCAAAATTTGCCAGAATATAGCAATTTAAGTCAAAATTTTTAGGTTTTAAAGTTAAGGTTTGAGATATTTAAGTCAAAACTCTGGGATAAAATGTCAGAATTTTAGGATAATATGCCAGAATATTGCAATTAAAGTCAATATTTTTAGGTTTTGAAGTTAAATTTTGAGATATTGTCAAAATGTTTGAAATTTTTGAGATATTAAAGTCAGAATTCTGGGATAAAAAGTCAGAATTTTGAGAAAAGTTAAAATTTTGTGATATTATAGTCAACATTTGAGAAATTCCAAGACCAATAGTCAAAGTTTTTAGAAATAATTAATTTAAATTTTGATCTAACTTAAAATCCAAATGCCATATGTGAAAAAAATCTCTCAAATCTCCCAGTTTTCAGATGATGGTCTCCGTGTTTAAAGGTAAATATTTGCACCTCGAAGCCTTTGATGACTCCTGCAGCATCTGACACCACGTTTTCATGGGTCAACATCGCTCCTTTCGGGTTCCCTGAGGGTTAAAAAAAAAAACTCTTCAGCTCAAAGACTCGAAAGTTTGAATATTTCATCTCTTAGAAAAAACAAATGTGCATCACAGGTGTTGTGATTTCACCTGTTGTGCCGCTGGTGAAGCAAACGATGCTGAGATCTTCAGGTTTTGGAGGCTGTTCGGACAGAAAATCATCAGTGAAGCCGAAAGCTTTTTAAAAAAAATCACATCTTAACTTTAAAAAACATCACACAAATTCAACTTACGACTGGAGTCTGATGATTACTTTTCCCCAAAGCCTGAAGGAGAAAGAATAAAACATGAAATCAGAACTTCATCCTCCTGCTTTGTGACGAGTCAATAAAGGAAAAAAAAAGCAAAGTGAGAACTTTAAACACCTCCACGTCCTCCAGGGTCACGACGTCGACGCCGCACTGTTTCCCTCGCTCCACCAGCTCGGAGCTGAACGAGTCCATGACCACGATGGTTTGGAGGACGGGGGTCTGATCCTTCTCTTTGGTCTGGAGCAGAGTCTCTGCTTTGGTCTGGTTGTCACAGATGACGGTGGAGATCTCAGCTGAGAAAGAAGAAAATACAAGAAACCGTCAAAGAGAAATACACACAGTTTATCTTCTCATGTTTATGTTCACTACACCTCATATTTTTATTGCTATTAGTGTCATAAAGAACTTATTTCTCTCTAATGCTTTAATGCTTTTAAAAACTGACATCAGCCCAATCTTCTTAGAGCTCCCCCTGGTGGCTGTAGTATTACATTCAGCTCAGCTACTCACAGCTCGGTGCTCTGATACATGTCAGTAACGTTAATGAATCCTGGTTGTGTCCTACCAGTGCTCATCTACCAACTCCAACCTCACCAAGCAGAGCAAACGTAACCTGGCTCTTCAATTTATTGATAGACTCTCAGGTTTTCAGCCTCTAGTTCCTGTTATAGCCTTTAGCTCATGTTTTTCTAACTGTCATGTTTTGGTCTCTAGCTCATGTTTTAGCCTAAGACTCACACTTTGGCCTTAACCCTGTGTTTTAGCCTTTAGCCTGTGCTCTATCTCAGTGGGGTCGGGGTCATTGACTGTATATAGAATGGACAGCGTGGCTCCACCTGTCGCCGTTCTACGATTTTGAAGCCAAAAAACTCGTTTCTCTAGCCGCCATTGTGCAGCCAGAGTCTGCGCAGTAGAGAATTTCCGGTGGAGCAGAGTAAATAAGAGAAATAAAAATATTTATTTCTTCTTCTTCAGAGGGTTTAGTCTCCTTTTGGCTCTTTCCCGAAGTTTCTTACATCCCCGGTAAAAACTACTCATGAACGGCAGCTGTCAACTATCGTAAAACAAAACTTATATCACGGTTTTTAACGTCCAATAACTAATGAGAAACTAACTTCTCAGGAAAAAAAACACCTGAACACCATGCAGCCAGATGACATCATCATACCACCTTAGCGTAAAGATGAGAGAAACGTTTCTACGAGGTATCGTAATTTTTAAAAGTTTTCCCGGCTCATATCTGGAATACATGGGGAGGCGGGGCTTGTGACCTATACTGCAGCCAGACACCAGGGGGCGGGGCTTATGACCTATACTGCAGCCAGACACCAGGGGGCGGGGCTTATGACCTATACTGCAGCCAGACACCAGGGGGCGGGGCTTATGACCTATACTGCAGCCAGACACCAGGGGGCGGGGCATCTGCTGGAGGCTTCAGTTTGAGCCGAACGTCGTTACGTCCACTCTTTATACAGTCTATGGTCGGGACCCTTTGGGGGGTCACGAGACATTGATAGGGGGTCGTGGAATGTCTCCCAAAATCAAAAGCTATGAACAATTCATGAACCTTTTATCCATTATTGTAAGAATACAAGCAAAAATAGGGGTTAATGAAAATATATAATGATGCAAACAGAAAATGTTTTATCTGTTTTTCACATTTCTTTGTTGAAGTTTGATGCAGTGAGCACAGCAAAGTGCACATTAGTCGGTAAATTTTCGACTGATCGTTTAAATTAAGTATCCTCGGGAGGGTTATGTTTGTTTTTGGATTGTCCCATTAGTGTTGAACCACAGCAGGGGGTCACCAGTCCCTAATGCTGTTGTTTTGTTTTGGGGGTCACAGATGGAAAAGTTTGGGAACCTCTGCTCTATCTCACTCCTGTTTATCCTTCTTCCACTCTTCTGTCCTTTTTCTGTCAGACAGTCCAGCTCCAGAAATCATTTTCAGCAGAGAAAAACACAAATCTTGTTGTCATGGAAACAATCTGGTCCAGTCTGACCTGATCAGAAAAACGAGGATTAGTATTAAGAAATAACCAGTTTTAGTTATATCTTGGAATGAAACATTTTGAAGATCACTTAGAAAGTCTTCACAGTCCCTTTAAAGATGTTTTATTGGGTCTGATGCACATTAGTGAGAAGAAAGTGCATGCTGTTCAAAATGTGCCAAAATGACATTTAATAATAATAAAGTTTGACTGATGAGAAGAGCTAAAAGAGTGTGTGTCTTGTTTTATTTTTTTTATTTGATGGTGTTTTAGTTTAATAAAGCAGATCAAGTGTCTGATGTTTGATGAATCATCCAGAGGAGATTGAAGTTAAACTAAAACCTGCTCTAAGCTGTGAGCTGTTAAATTAGCAGGAAGAGATTAGACTCCGCACGGATCCCTGCAGGGACCTCAGACTTCTCAGGACTCAGCTCCATCATTAGCGGCTCCAATTACCTTGGTTTATAATGAAGACCAGAGCCTCAGGACCCAGGGTGTCGTACAGGGGGACCGCTACCATGGAGTAGGTATAACAGGCCAGTTCACTGATAATCCACTGAAATGACACCACACTTACAGCGCGCTCACAGAAAAACACTCCACTTCTGTCGTCTCTCAGACACTCGCTCTCACCTCGGGTCGGTTCTGAGCGAAGATCCCGATAAAAGTGTCCGTGTTGGGCTTCAGGCCTTTGTGGATCAGCCCTGACCCCAGGTGCTCGGCTCTATCAGACACCTGTAGGAGGAAGTGGAGGAAAGGTCAGCGGGAGTTAAACACCTGTTTTTCCTCAGGTTAAAGGTGATAAATGTAGATTTACCTGTTTGTATTTCAGCCACTGGTACGGTTTCCCTGGTTTCCTGTAGCCTAAACACGGTCCGTTACCTGCAGAACAGAACTTTGTGAAAACAACCTTTAACTCATCACTTTTATGCACAAAACTAAAAATCTGGATTAGCTGGGATCCTTTTTTTTTTAATCCTTTTCTCAGTCTATAAATATTGAATATTTCATCACATGTATTTCTTTATTCTATGAAACCTGTGTTATTTGAACACATCTTTAAACTATTAAAATATAACATGTTTTTTTGTGTTTTGGTTCCTCAAACCCCCAAAATGTCAGGTGGTGCAACCGTCCTGACAAGTATCCACAGTAATTAAACTCTAAAAATTGAATGTCAGTTATTGTAAATGGAAATTAAAAATACAGTGGCATTATTTTATGCTTGAACCTTTTTAAATAAAACATTCTTTGCAAATGAAAAGAATTTTAAAGCTGTTGAGAAATGTAAAAAACTTTTGTCCCGTAATTTTCACCTTGTCAANATAATGTGAAATGTTATTTTAACATCAAATTATTTATCTTATTCACAAATAAAAGAAATGAAACACACAAAATGAAAATGTATGAGTCACTACAGACACTTGAGAGATACTTGCCAATAATTTCACACAGAAAAAATAACAGGAACATATAAATATATTTTCATATATTTGGTTGCACCACCTGACATTTTTGGGTGCTCAAATTAAAAATACTGAAAAATAATGAACCTAAAAACTTTGAAATGTTGGTCAACTACTGAAATCTGTTAGAAAACATAATTCTTCTCTCAGAAATATGTTTTTATCCATTTTCAAAGAACTTTTTAAGAATACATTTTTAGACCCTCTTTTTGTCATTGACCCACATACAAAAGAAATTATCACTTTTATGGTAAACAGACAACAGCTCATTGCAAAAACTCAATATCTTCCAAATCTCATCACATTTAATATCAAACTTAGTTACTTAAAGGGAAACATTTCAGTCTGATATTGGAACTTGTCTCTACATAAATCTTGAATATCTCGCTAAATGAAACAGTCTTAAAAATATCATGATGTAAGTCAGTTCTCAGTTGAAACAAGTTTTATTACTTTTCAAAAAACGGAAATCTAAGCGAGTCATTATGTCTCATTTGTAGTAAAAAAGGTGTAAATTGCTTGTAACAAGTCAAAAAAATCTGCCAATGGGATAAGATGAATTAATCCGGGAAGTTTGTTGAAATTAGAAAGATGTCTTAAAACAAGAATCTTTTATCTTATTCCATTGGCAGATTTTTTTTTACTTGTTACAAGCAATTGATGCCTCATTTTTGTCTTTAAAAAACTTGAAATGAGACATTTTTATGACCTTGTCTAGTAAATGTGGCTCAAATCAAGAATTGTAAGACACATTTTACTGAAAATAAGACATAATGACTTGCTTAGATTTCAGTTTTTGCAGTGCAGAGTTATTTGTTGGAGATTAATAATCTTGTTTCATGAAATAGAAAAATCTTTATTTAAATCTAATTATAAGATTATTATGAGACACTTAACTTCTCAATACAAGAAAATATGGATAAAAATTTAATGCCTTACTTCAAGACATTGGTTGGCAGATATTTTTTGCAAGCAAGAAACTATTTGTATTATCTTTTTAACTTATTATTAGGATCTTTTTTTTTCCAGTGTACCATTATGGCAAGATATTTGTGTAAGCATTTACTTCATATATGAAAATCTTTCAACGTATTGAGAAAAGACACCTCATGGTTTTGTATTTGTATGAAGAAAAATGTACTTTTTATGAGTGAAAAAACACTAATTTTAAGGTTTTTCTGGGTTCATTGAGGTTGGGAACTATAACTTGTTATGGAAAGTTGAATTTTCTTGTTCTGCTAGCAGATCATTCTGCTTAGTTTAAGGAAAATTCTCCTAATTTTTGTATGTTTTTTTCTTGTTTTTGCAGGCTGCCTCTCTGCTTTACCTTCGTAGTCGTACTAACAGGAGGTTTGTTGCATCCAGGCTCATAAATAAGATGAATAAATAAAGTGCAATCACCTGAAACCTTCAAGCCCCTCTGGAAAACTTCATAAAGAGTCTTTGCTTCTTTATAATAGTACGATATCAGGTTGTTGTTGTCCTCGAGCAGCGCCGTCTTTCGCGCTCCATCCTGAGAAGAACAAAGACACAATGAGGAAGTTCTGCAGGTTTTTATAAGTGAAGCAGTTTTATTTCTTCTTCGCATCCTTCACCTTGATCCCCAGAGTCTGACACTTCAGGTCGACGGGGTTTCTGACGGGGCTGGGTCGACTGTTCAGGTAGAACAGAGTCGCGGCGAAGATGGCGAACAGAGAAACGAGGGCCGGGGTCGGGAGAGGAGAGAACAGCAGCTGGATGAGGAAGTCCATGATGAAGCGTCTGCAAAATGTGGATTTAACACAAACATAAACCAAGAGGAGGTCACATTTAAAAACATCACGTTCTGTTAGAAACTCTGTGAACTCTAAACTCTGCTGTGGATGTTTTCCTTCGTCTGTGTTATGCAACAGTTACATCTTATTACTGAACACGAAGTCCAAGCTGTGAACGCTCAAAACAACAACAAATACTCTGATATCAGCACAGTGTGTTCGTTTCTCCACGCTGACTTTAAACACAGCATAAATCAAGTTGAAACCGTCTGAACCACAGATGCTGAATGTGAAGCGTCACCGTGTCTCTCTCACCTGCTGTTGGTCCTCTCAGGTGTTCCCCTCTGCTCTCAGGTGTGTGTGAGGAGTGTGTGAGCGAACTCTTCCTCTGCTCTGCAGGACGACAGCGAAGAGAAGAGGTGATCGTAAAAATCAGCCGACCCAGGTGAAGGAAACCTTTGCACCTTGAACAGCGGCACTTCCACTGATAAAGAGGACGTGAGCGCAGATATGAAACCTTTTATGTTTGTTTGTTATTAGATATGTCAGGATTTTACACTTAAATTAAAAACTTAACCTGTGCATGTAAATAAACGCTTTATATCCCTTAAAACGAACAGTTTACACAGTTTACAAAAATGAACTTCCACAGACAAACTGCAGATAAACAACAGTTCCCCTCTTTTCCTTGTGGTTGTGATAAGTGTTTTGGTCCATATCCAGTCAAACTTTGAGCTTAAGGTCAAAATTATTGAGATGAAAGTCAAAAGTAAAAGCTAAAAAGTAGAAATTAAAGGCTAAAACTCAGTATTTTGGTCAAGATTTTGTCATCACATGTCATAATTTTGAGATGAAAGGAAATTTTGTGATCAAAAAAATCAAAATTTTGAGGAAAAAAAGACAAAACTTTCAAAATTATGAGCTAAAAAAGTCAAAAATTTTGAGATACAAAATCAAAGTGATGCAATCAAAAGTCAAAATTAAGAGCTGAAAAATGAGTGTTTTAAGGTGTCTTAGTAAAACTTCTGAGATAAAATGTCATAATTTTGAGATTAAATAAGAACTTTGGAGCAAAAAGTCAAACCAAGATCAGTCAAATTAAAAACTTAAAGTCAACTTTTTGGGTTCTGATACAAAATATTAACTTTTTATTTCGAAATTTTGATGTTTTACCTCTTCTCAACTTACTCTTTGGCCTAAAATTTTGTCTACCCTCAAAATTTAGACTTTTTATCTCAAAATCTAAAATCTTATCTCAGAATTTGACTTTTTAGCTCATTACTCTGACTTTTGATATCAAAATGTCACCTTTTTATCTTAAATTATGACACTTGATTTCAGAATTTTGAGATTAGTAAAAAAAAATAAGGAAAAAAATGTCAAATTATGAGACAAAGTCAATATTTTGAGAGAATGGTGTCAACATTTTTAGATATTAAAGTCAAAATTCTGAGATAAAAAGTCAAAATTACATGGAAAAATGTGGATTTTGGGAAATTTTGATTTTTTTTCTTATCTCAATATTTTGACTTTGCGCAAAAGAAGAAAGAAATCTGTACAAAGCCAGTTTCCATTTTAGGCTTCAGACATTATCTGTGTTTACATTAGAGAAAAGGTAATTCAAACAGAAAAGGTGTGTTTTAAATAAATGTTTGGGTTATGAAGCTACTTTGTCGTCTTTTTGTGTCTTTGGGTGATTTTGCGGGTGTGGGGGTCGTCTTTTGGAGTTGTTTTAGAATATGTTCACTATGTAATCAAACTTAAAATAATTAAAGTGGAGTCCAACAATAATGTGAGAAGTTTTCAAGGTGTGAAATCAGACCTTATCTAAGTTACTCTACAGGTTTGTTCATTCCACGTTTCATTTACTGAACAGGTTTATGAATTAATCCACCCACACAGAATCTAACAGCCAATAAAAGAGTCTGAATTTACTCCAGATAGATAAACGTTATCGATAAAGTGTCGGAGTAAAAGCCGAGATGCTGCAGCTGATGAAAGGTCGACGCTCTTATCTCCTCAGATCAAAGTCCTCGAAGTGAAGAACAGAAACACATCACACTGAAATAAAAGCATCAAAACCAGCTTTTAAGAGGTTTCCACATCCATGAAATCCATATGTCATGATAATCAGAGCTGCTCCAAAGAAACAAACCCTTCAGATTATAATAATCCCCAACAGTGCAATATTTCTTTATCCTGAAGTGAGTCAGAATACCACAGACATTTTTTTTGTAGCTGATGTTTTCTGCTCGACAACAGCATTACTCAACCCTGCTCAACCAAAGAGACAAACTGTCGAATTTTACCTCAAAAAGCAGCAAAAACAGCAAGAAGTATCAATAGAAGTAAGTTTAAGGTGGAAGAAATTGTCAAAAAGCAGCAAAAAAATGGTCCAAAAATGTAAAAAAAAAAGCAAAAAGAGAGTAAATTGGGAATAAAGCAAAAAAAAAAAACACAACAAATAAGAAGTTGGCAAGATGGTTGGGAAAACTTGGAAAATTGTCACCTTTTGTATTGATCTTATGTAATGTTGAAAAAGGAAGAAAGTTGAAAAAAAGGTCATAAAGCAGCAAAAATAGGCAAAACCTGATTGGAACAAGACTGGGAAAATAGTCTGAAAGCAGCAAAAATGGGGAAAAAAGAGTGAAAAGTGACTAGAAATGGGGAAAAAGCAAAAAAAAGTTGGCAAGATGATTGGGGGAAATTTGGAAAATAGTCAGAGAGCAGCAAAAATGGTCAAAAAAAAAGAAAAAAAAAAAGAATTAAATTGACTAGAAATGGGAATGAAGCAAAAAAAGTTGGCAAGATGGATAGGAAAAAATTCGGAAATTATCAGAAAGTAGCAAAAATGGTGAAAAGTAACAATAATTGTAAACAGTGGCAACAAGTTGAACCACGGCTAAAATTTGGAAAATGGTCAGAAAGTAGCAAAATTTTCCATAGACCTAAAATATTTTTTTTAAAATCAGATTTTTTATTTATCTTGTGTAATGTTCTAACTTTCTTAGATACTGAATTTTGGGTTTAAATCATCTGAAAGCCATAAAAATATCACCTCCTTCAATAAAACAATGGATAACAACACATAAGATGGGAAACCAAATACTTGCACGATAAATCACAATAGCTATAAGGGTCAATGACGTGACGTCCCCTTTTTTTGTGTCCGAGTGCAATATTTCCTTCCATCATGAATTGAGTATTTCATCACATGTATTTCTTTATTCTATGAAACCTGTGTTATTTGAACACATCTTTAAACTATTAAAATATCACATGTTTTTTTGTGTTTTGGTTCCTCAAACCCCCAAAATGTCAGGTGGTGCAACCGTCCTGACAAGTATCCACAGTATTTAACTCTAAAAATTGAATGTCACTTATTGTAAATGGAAATTAAAAATACACTGGCATTATTTTATGCTTGAACCTTTTTAAATAAAACATTCAAACGTTTATTTTTCTTAAAATTTCGACAACTCTTTACATTTTTTGAAAACAGGGCATTAAAAGTGGAACAGTTTACAGTCCCACCACGTTGGCATTGTAATCTGAAAATAAAATTTCACTTCTCTTATTAACAGGAAACAGGAAACTGCATCAGCCAGAGGAGCCCAAATGACATTTGTGACCAAGTAGAAAAGTTTGAAGATTTCTCTGAAATACTGATAAAAAAAGGTTTTTTCACTTCATTGGTGACTGGAACAATTTCCATGTCAGGTGGTACAACCAATGTAATAATGTGAAATGTTATTTTAACATCAAATTATTTATCTTATTCACAAATAAAACAAATGAAACACACAAAATGAAAATGTATGAGTCACTACCGACACTTGAGAGATACTTGCCAATAATTTCACACAGAAAAAATAACAGGAACATATAAATATATTTTCATATATTTGGTTGCGCCACCTGACATTTTAGGGTGCTCAAATTAAAAAAACTAAAAAATAATTAACCTAAAATCTTTGAAATGTTGGTCAACTACTGAAATCTGTTGATCCATAAAAAGGGAATAATAACCACAATTGGATTATTTTTGCAATTTGTTCAGCCCTAGTCCAAACAGACGAGTAAAAAAAACAAAACATAAAACAACAAAACTGAGATAACTAAATAATAACTTAAACGTGTGTAAAGATGTTTGAAGGAAAAACAAGAGCAGAGTGAACAGACTGTTAACATCACCACCATGTGCTGCCAACCTTCAAACACTAAAACATGTTTTTAGCTGAATAAACTGAGACATAAAGGAGGTTTTATCTTTCTACACCAACTCATCATCGCAGCGTTTGGTTGTTGGTTGTCGGTTTGAGTGGACAGTGATCTGCAGGTAAAGGTTCATTAGGAGAAGCTTTGAAACGTTACCTGCTGGGATTAGCAGAGGTAGTTTGGGGCCAGGCTGAGTATGGATCCCCCCGAGGGACAAAAAAGCAGCTGAACCAAGCCTCAGCTCTGATGTACAATCTGCCCACCTGTGGTCATTAGCACCTGAAAGTGCACACAGGTGTGACAGCTTTCTCTGCTCCACCTGCAGCAGCACATTCAACTCTCAGGAGGTTCTCACCGCAGTTTGCACTTTTAATTCCTCTCTCTGTGTATTTTCTTAATTAAATTAGTTCATATTCTTCTTTAAATAAAAGCAGTTTTTCTCTCTCTTTAGTCTGTTTGTAAGCAGAAGATGAACTTTAACCCTGAGTTTATGGACGTGAAGCGATAACTCACCACGCTGGATGTTTAACCTTTGGAATCAGCTGAAATGTCATCGATAAAATCTAATCAACATCTCCACATGATATCAGATTAAACAGTAACAAACATCATTTTAATAAAACTAACTCATCTGATAAGGGGGGAAAAAAATATTGTTCGAAAGTGTTTCTACTTTCTTTTTTCTCACAACAGTGATTTGGTTTCTCCAAAATTTTCAGATGATATTGAGAACATGAAGATGCAAAAATAATCTAATTGAGATTCTTTTTCCCTATATTGCAATTATCTTACGTGTGCTGAACAAACACCAGCCAAAAAAAATTACTCTTTAGTAAAAAAGCACCATATTTGAAAAGAAGAATTAAGTCTAAATAACTTTGAAAAAAATGGGCTATTTAGATTTACATGAGAAGTTTGATTTTAAATAGAAATTATAAAAAAAAGCACAATGTTTTTGATCACTCATTTCAGAAAGTGAAAACCAGATATTATATCGACTCATTGAACATAGAGTGAATAATTTCAAGCCTTTATTTCTTGAAATGTTAATGGCTCATGGTTAATGAAAACACATAATTTAGTATCTCCAGAAATGAGAAAATTACATAAGATGAATAAAAAATGAAATTTCATGCCTCTGCAAAGTTTTGCTACAACTATTTTTTAAGTTTTCTCCCAATTTTCATCCATATTTGCTGTTTTTTTAACCATTTTTGCCACCTTTAATTTATTTCATAGCTACTTCTTGCTGTTTTTGCCATTTTTCATGACTTAAAATTTGTAGTTTTCAAAAATGTGTCTCTCTGATTGAGCAAGGCTGAGTAACACTGGTGTGGAGTTTCAAAACATCTACTGCAAAACAAATTTTATCTAGTATTTTGAAACAATCATAAAGTGGTTTTTCTTCACAAAACAGAAATAAAAATAGCTTTATATCAGACTTTGACACATTGAGCTTCTCTTCAATGAACCACAGGTTAGCACAGTGTCAAATAATGAGCAGGATAGAAGTTTATCTTCCTCCCACTTTTCTCCACACTCTGCAAAAACACAAATCTAAGCAAGTCATTATGTCTTATTTGTAGTAAAAACCAGGTCAGAAAATGTCTTATTTCAAGTTTTTTTAAGACAAAAATGAGGTGTAAATTGCTTGTAACAAGTCAAAAAAATCTGCCAATGGGATAAGACGAATTCTCCCGGGAAGTTTCTTGAAATTAGAAAGATGTCTTAAAACAAGAATCTTTTATCTTATCCCATTGGCAGATTTTTTTTTACTTGTTACAAGCAATTGATGCCTCATTTTTGTCTTTAAAAAACTTGAAATGAGACATTTTTATGACCTTGTCCAGTAAATGTGGCTCAAATCAAGAATAGTAAGACAAATTTTACTGAAAATAAGACATAATGACTTGCTTAGATTTCAGTTTTTGCAGTGCAGAGTTATTTGTTGAAGATGAATAATCTTGTTTCATGAAATAGAAAAATATTTAAATCTAATTATAAGATTATTATGAGACACTTAACTTCTCAATACAAGAAAATATGGATAAAAATCTAATGCCTTACTTCAAGACATTGGTTGGCAGATATTTTTTGCAAGCAAGAAACTATTTGTATTATCTTTTTAACTTATTATTAGGATCTTTTTTTTCCAGTGTACCATTATGGCAAGATATTTGTGTAAGCATTTACTTAATATATGAAAATCTTTCAACATATTGAGAAAAGACACCTCATAGTTTTGTATTTGTCTGAAGAAAAATGTACTTTTTATGAGTGAAAAAACACTAATTTTAAGGTTTTTCTGGGTTCATTGAGGTTGGGAACTTTAACTTGTTATGGAAAGTTGAATTTTCTTGTTCTGCAGATCATTCTGCTTAGTTTAAGGAAAATTCCCCTAATTTTTGTATGTTTTTTTTCTTGTTTTTGCAGGCTGCCTCTCTGCTTTACCTTCGTAGTCGTACTAACAGGAGGTTTGTTGCACCCAGGATCATAAATAAGAAGAATAAATAAAGTGAAATCACTCAGACATAATGACTTGCTTTGATTTCAGGTTTTTGCAGTGCACATTTACATTTTCTCCACCCTGACTGGTCCTTAAACGTCACAGGAGATGTCAGGTATTTAAGCCTCTGTGACTTAAAGACGCTGCCTTAAGGAGAGTGACAGTGAAGGTGGTGTTTTCTCCCAGCATGGGGCCAACGCTGATGCTTCTCTTCATATCAACAGCTGCTGCCACCGTCAGTGAAAGCTCCAACGGGTCTCAGCATCACAGGCTGGTCATTGGTTTCCAGGCTCCGTGGAACATGTCCTTTCCTTTCAGCGCCCGACGCCTCGGCTCGGCCTTACAGATCGCCGTAGAGAAGGTGAACACCAACCCCTCCCTCCTGGGGAACTACAGTCTGGATTTCGTGTACACGGACACGGACTGTGATCCCAAAACTTCCCTCGGGGGTTTTATCCACCAGGTGTGGAAGGAGAACGTGTCGGCGCTTATCGGCCCGGCTTGTCCTGAGGAGGCAGAGGTAGGACGTGTGACGATGAAAACGTCCCATTTATGAATTAATTTTGTTTTCACTAATTAGAGGTTCCTCAGGGCGCTGAATTAGGTCCTCATCTTTTTGTATAACTTATA